>JAXIVD010006234.1:0-2500 GCA_036785275.1 Cancer borealis
CCTGCAGTGTACCAGCAGGTTGTGTGTTGTGTGTGTGGGTGGTGAGTTGTGTGTGTGGTGTGTGGTGGTGATGTGTGTGTGTATGTGTGTTGTGTATGTGTGTGCGTGTGCGTGTGCGTGTGCGTGTGCGCGTGTGCGTGTGCGTGTGTCTGTGATCCCCCAGGACCAGGCATGTTGTGCACAACTTCTTTTTGTTAACCTCTCTATGTCGAATCACATTAACCATACGACAGGTCAAGTACGAAGTGTTACTTTTATAATATGACTTCTGGATGGGCAACAAGCTTCATTACACCTTGTTCCATCTGTAACCGAAGGAGTACGACGGCTGCCCTTAAGAAAGAATGTCCAGCCATATTTTCCGTCCGTTATCCTTACGCTCGGCTATTAACCTTAGCTACTTTTCAATAATCTCTGCACGCCACAGACCCTAGTGTGAAAAATTGAAACGAGGGATACCTTTGGCTAACACGTCTTGCTTTATCGTAATTTTCTGAGTTAAGGCTTGGATCTGTGTGAGAGTAAGCATTTGAAATATTTTCGCGTTTGATGTGTACGTAAACATAATTTGGAATGAGATACTTTGATATTCTGCAAGAGGATATATGTTTCCTTCTCAATGTTTTTTGGGCTGAAGAAAGAATGTTAATAGCTGTTACAGTTAATTATTTTATCATATGACTAACTTACCGTATATGACATCACAAGATAACATGATAGACAGCAGCAAAATAATCAAATGTTCGTATGTGGGATTGATGTACAAATGAGATGAGATATTTTTTTCCTGTAACTATGCGCAAGTACTCATTATTTATTTTATTCGCATTCCACAGGTTCTGACAGAAGTAAAACACAAAAACTCAGTATTGCCTCAGCAGGCGCAGTTTTTGTTCGTTGTTCACTAGAAACATGATTATCTTTTTCTAACAATATCATCATCTCCTGGAATACATAATTAAGTTCAGAACCACGGCTGAAGACGAGAAGATCTCCGGTTGTATAAGGAAAGACAAGAAAATGCAATTAGTGGAATAGATTTCGAAGCGCCATTGATTCTTGTGTTTCTCTTCTTGCATTTAGAATAGTTTGCATCATGTAGGAGAATGCGATTAGTATTTTTAGTATTGCAATTAAAGAAAACACTGAGACTTTTATTATTTTATCATCACTACAACCCAAAACACACCAGTTATAAATTTCTTCCATATTTTATGTGAATAACTAAAATGATGGTTGTTGAATAGAAATTTCATATAAAGATAGCTTATAAGAAGACTCTATAGCCAATAGCCCCTCGATGTTCATCCTTACACACACACACACTCATTGATAATGTTGCTGCTGCAGGAGTAAGACATCAAAACAAGGTTAGTATTTACGATGTTACTCACATTATTTATTTGTGTAAATTTCCCCAGAAAGCTGGATTTCCCGCATTGTGGACATTCATTGATATTAATTAATATTACAAGTGTAGCATAAGACACGCGAACCAATTGACACATGAGAAACACTGACTACCTAATGACATGATCAAAAATAGTAGTTATTTGAGCTGAGTTCAACGTGGGTCAGTACGTCACTAAATCGTCATCCTTGACAATGTTGTACAGTGTACAGTACGTAATAACTTGCATATGTAGGTGAAGAACTGATGACTGTTACCTTTGTATATTTTTTCTTATCATACAATTATTCAGTAAAACTAGTTAATTATTTGTCATATTTTACATATTCATATTCATGTGCGTTGAATCACGTGGCAATTTTTCCTGCCTGAATTATAAAATACAACTATCTTTATTACATATGGTATAAATACGTCACATGTGTTTATGCAAGTTGTACACTGATATGATACCATGCTTCAGTAAGTTTGACACCTTGTGTATAATCGCACATCACAATTTTTCTTCGTCTTTGGTCAGTCGCAAAGAAGCGTCAAAAGGCCACTTAACCTTACTTTCCACAACGCCAGAGTGTCATGATAACCTGGTTTCCATCGGTGGCAACAAAGAACCATCTGTTGACATTTCATTTACAGGCCAACGTGGGGCCACTCACCTTCCTTGCAAAAAACCTGATGTCCCACCACCCATTAGCGGCTCTTTCCGACAAGGCAAGCGAACGTTCTCAAAGGAGCGAAACACAACACAAACTCCCTTGGAAAACAACAACTTCAGATACTAAGGGAAAACAAAACAAACTGCTCTTCTTGCGTAATGATTTTCCCTATTACCTTTCTAGTTTCCTTTTATCGGTTTTTTAAATGGTTTTTTTTTTTCTTTGCCTACGTTTGTATTTTGATGTTTCAAGGTCATTGTTCGTACTCAATATTATTGCTTCAAACAGTGATTTTACCTTGTTTTCGTAAATATCCAATTATACGCCTCCATCCCATTCACAAAATTTCTGATCCCTTACTTCATTTATCTTTTTTTTAATTTACATATGTTTTCTTATCTGTTTCCATACTTTCTTTTTTTGTACATTTCCT
>JAXIVD010006234.1:7500-15000 GCA_036785275.1 Cancer borealis
CATTTAATTTCGTATTGTTTTCGTTATATAAATTGTTTCTGATATCAGTCACGTTTTCATTTGTTTCTATGTCACTTTACGTATGAATTCCCGTCCCCCCTCCCTCCCTCCCTCCCTCCCTCCTTCCCTCCCTCCCTCCCTTCTTCCTGAGCCGAACCCTCCATCAGTATTTCTCATTGAATATGTCTCCCTCGAGAATACACTCACAATTCAGAGTAACAGGAATAATATGTCACGTTCTCAATAAGGAAAGATTGTTCTTCTTGGTGGCTTTATTATCCGTCTTATCACCCAAACCACAAAAGTATTCAAATAAAGCTGTTGTTTATAACGTGCTCAGTTTAATGTTTACTGATTTACAGGCCAAAAGAATGTGAATTATAAAGTTAAGTGGTTAGAATTTTAAAGTCTTGCTGATGCTGTAAGTAGAAGGTGAAATTCACAGGTGTAAGTAGGGCTGGGAAGAGGAAGGTGGAAAGTGTGCAAGAAGAATGTTGTGGAGCCAACGTGCCGCAGTCGTGGAGTAAATTTGTGCACGGGTGTGTGGTTAAAGGCGCAATGCTTACGTGTGGAGGGCAGGAAGGCAGATAAATATGTGGTGAAAGGTATGCTAAGTGCTGCTGACAATGGTGTCGATGATAAACGTGAGGTGAGGAGCAACAATAATTTCGTGTCAGCAGAATGTAGAAAACTACCATCCCTGAAATTACATGACAAGGTTTGTAACTGTAATGCAATATACTACGAAGCAAAAAAATGAGTACTGTTAACTATTCTATAGATCTAGAACATTAGTAGGTAGAAGCACCGGGAACTGAAGATAGGCGTGGCGTGTATGAGACGCATTAAAAGTTTGTCCCAACACCATTATAGGATTGAGGAGGTAGTGGTGGAGGTGGAATCATGAAATTTTAATCATTACTATTATACTAAAGTTGAAACGTGTAAGAAACGTATACAGATGTTTAAGTCAAGCAAAGATAGAGGCAAGAATCGGAATAATCATTAGAAACTTCCTTGTGTGAAATTGTAATCCATTGCTTAACTTGAGTATTTTTTGTTTTATAATGTCTTAACATAAGCAAGTAGAATTGTTTACAGAATACGTTATTATTCTTATGAAAATTTCAATGTACATACATTGAGAGAGAGAGAGAGAGAGAGAGAGAGAGAGAGAGAGAGAGAGAGAGAGAGAGAGAGAGAGAGAGAGAGAGAGAGAGAGAGAGAGAGAGAGAGAGAGAGAGAGAGGAGGGAAAGAGGGAAAGAGGAAAAGAGGGAAAGAGGGAAAGAGGAAAAGAGGGAAAGAGGGAGGGAGGGAGGGAGCCAGCGAGAGAGAGAGGGAGAGAGGGAGAGAGAGAGAGAGAGAGAGAGAGAGGGAGAGAGGGAGAGAGAGAGAGAGAGAGAGAGAGAGAGAGAGAGAGAGAGAGAGGGAGAGGGGGAGAGGGAGAGAGGGAGAGAGGGAGAGAGAATTATTCAGGGAGTTTTCAGGTTTGCAATATCAAGAAACTTTTATAGCAATCAGTGACTGAGAGCTAAAATTCTGTCATGTTTTATTAATCTGTGAAAAATTTATGGGAATAAGACAAACAACAAATGCCATTGCAGCATCAATAAGTAGTGGCAGTAGTAGTAGTAGTAGTAGTAGCAGTAGCAGTAGCAGTAGCAGTAGTAGTAGTAGTAGTAGAAACAATAGTAACAATAATAATAGTAGTAGTAGTAGTAGTAGTAGTAGTAGTAATGATACCGAGGAGGATGGTGGTGGGTAGTAGTTGCATAATTTAGTGTCGTAATAGTGTGTAGACTCTGCATTAGTTGTAATGGAAATGATAATTATATAAGTGATAATAATTAATTTATACGTTATGATCTTCATATTAGAACAGCTGGATATGTGTGTGTGTGTGTGTGTGTGTGTGTGTGTGTGTGTGTGTGTGTGTGTGTGTGTGTGTGTGTGTGTGTGTGTGTGTGTGTGTGTGTGTGTGTGTGTGTGTGTGTGTGTGTGTGTGTGTGTGTGTGTGTGTGTGTGTGTGTGTGTGTGTGTGTGTGTGTGTGTGTGTGTGTGTGTGTGTGTGTGTGTGTGTGTGTGTGTGTGTGTGTGTGTGTGTGTGTGTGTGTGTGTGTGTGTGTGTGTGTGTGTGTGTGTGTGTGTGTGTGTGTGTGTGTGTGGGTGGGTGGGTGGGTGGGTGGGTGGGTGGGTGGGTGGGTGGGTGGGTGGGTGGGTGGGTGGGTGGGTGGGTGGGTGGGTGGGTGGGTGGGTGGGTGGGTGGGTGGGTGGGTGGGTGGGTGGGTGGGTGGGTGGGTGGGTGGGTGGGTGGGTGGGTGGGTGGGTGGGTGGGTGGGTGGGTGGGTGGGTGGGTGGGTGGGTGGGTGGGTGGGTGGGTGGGTGGGTGGGTGGGTGGGTGGGTGGGTGGGTGGGTGGGTGGGTGGGTGGGTGGGTGGGTGGGTGGGTGGGTGGGTGGGTGGGTGGGTGGGTGGGTGGGTGGGTGGGTGGGTGGGTGGGTGGGTGGGTGGGTGGGTGGGTGGGTGGGTGGGTGGGTGGGTGGGTGGGTGGGTGGGTGGGTGGGTGGGTGGGTGGGTGGGTGGGTGGGTGGGTGGGTGGGTGGGTGGGTGGGTGGGTGGGTGGGTGGGTGGGTGGGTGGGTGGGTGGGTGGGTGGGTGGGTGGGTGGGTGGGTGGGTGGGTGGGTGGGTGGGTGGGTGGGTGGGTGGGTGGGTGGGTGGGTGGGTGGGTGGGTGGGTGGGTGGGTGGGTGGGTGGGTGGGTGGGTGGGTGGGTGGGTGGGTGGGTGGGTGGGTGGGTGGGTGGGTGGGTGGGTGGGTGGGTGGGTGGGTGGGTGGGTGGGTGGGTGGGTGGGTGCGTGCGTGCGTGCGTGCGTGCGTGCGGGTGGGGGGGTGGGGGGGTGCGTGCGTGCGTGCGTGCGTGCGTGGGCGTGTGGGCGTATATGTGTATATATGTGTGTGTGTGTGTGTGTGTGTGTGTGTGTGTGTGTGTGTGTGGTGTGTGTGTGTGTGTGTGTGTGTGTGTGTGTGTGTGTGTGTGTGTGTGTGTGTGTGTGCGTGTATGGTGTGTGTGTATGGTGTGTGTATGGTGTGTGTGTGTGTGTGTGTGTGTGTGTGTGTGTGTGTGTGTGTGTGGGTGGGTGTGGGTGCGTGTATGCGTGCGTGTATGCGTGCGTGCGTGCGTGCGTGCGTGCGTGCGTGCGTGCGTGCGTGTGTATTCGTGTGTATTCGTGTGATTGTGTGTGTGTTGGGGGGGGGGGTGAGTGTGAGCGTGAGTGTGAGTGTGAGTGTGAGTGTGTGTGTGTGTGTGTGTGTGTGTGTGTGTGTGTGTGTGTGTGTGTGTGTGTGTGTGTGTGTGTGTGTGTGTGTGTGTGTGTCTGTGTCTGTGTCTGTGTGTGTGTGTGTGTGTGTGTGTGTGTGTGTGTGTGTGTGTGTTTACCTTATTTTAGAAAAGAAAGCCATTTTATTTCATTTTCATAGACTTTGAGACTTAAGAATGAAAAAAAATTGTCAGGTATTCACTTGAAAATGTATTCAACTTCTATCCGTCTTCAAAGGAAATACGATAAAGATTATAATAACTGTGATAGTAATGATAATAGTAATTGATGACTTAAGAAAAATCGAAACGTTTGGTACCTACCATTAAACAATGTTCGTGACCTCCCTCGTTGTGTTGTTTCTCCTACGACTGAGATCCCCCTAGAACACTCCATTTACTGTATATATATATATATATATATATATATATATATATATATATATATATATATATATATATATATATATATATATATATATATATATATGTATATATATATATATATATATATATATATATATATATTATATATATATATATATATATATATATATATATATATATATATATATATATATATATATATATATATATATATATATATATATATATATATATATATATATATACGCCCTACAAAAAAGAAAATTGCGAAATCATCAGAAGAGAAAAACAGCAACTTACGCACTCATTTACTCATGCAACTGGGGAGAAAAGCAATGCACCATTATTTAGAAGAAAAAAAAAATACTGCTTCCCCACACTGCCCTGCAAACATTTATATTTCACGATTCACGAGACTCATTGGTAGTCACGCGCCACGCACACTACACACGCAATGCACACTTATAATTACTAGTGCCTTCATGGGGTCACTCGCATGCTTCCTGCGTAATTAATGTAAGCAGTGGCGTGTTGTGGTGGTGGAGTGAGATGAAGAGAACTAAGCGAGTGACGAGCAACTGAAGTGAGACCACCTGCGTACGATCCACTAGTGACGAAGAACATCATAGCAAGCATTTCAGTCTCAAGAAAAGAATGCTATATGGGCTCACGAGTTTTATTTTGCTCTTGCATGGAGATTTCATATTTGAATCTTGTCTTCCCTCTTACTTTGAGTTACCTTGTCCCTTGTAACTCTCTAATGTAACTGTTGGAACTCGTCGCTGTAGTGAAATGTCATCTTAGTTTTAGTCCCCACCTGAAGTAGCGAGGCGAATGTGCATACTGGCTACGTGGGAGGTGTGTAAAGAGGCTTATTTGCTATTTTGTAAGGGCACGCAAAGGTTAGACAGGCGTTGGACACTGTCGTGGAACTTCTGGTTGATGCAAGCGTCTCCACTCTTTCGTATTTGATGGAAAAATATACCTGCGAAAATTAGGAAAACACTGTCCTCTCTGTTTCTTTCTGTGGCGTCATTTTATAGTTTTTACTTTATTGTTAATATTATTAGTCAAAGAATAAGACCTACAACCATTAAACATTTGCACTTTAGTCCTTAGGAAACTGACCGTCCTCTATCCCAGGACTCTAGGTGTTTAGAACGAAGACGAGCAAGTGTGAGGTGAAGGCGGAAAGTAATAACTCTTACGTCAGTAGCGCTAAGATAGTATTTGCTGAAACTGCAATTTACTGTGTGTTACGTCCATGAACTACTACACCAAACAGACCATTTTAATTTAAGAGCTAGCACAGAAGGATGATGAGAACACACAACAATAACCAAGGAATGGGAATGAACTGGTTCTAACAACTTAGGGGGATGCATGGAGGAAAGGAGAAACAGCAGTAGAACTAAACTATTATATATATATATATATATATATATATATATATATATATATATATATATATATATATATATATATATATAATGCACGCACAGGGACGACCTTTTTACAGAGAAACGGAGATTACATAAAGGACTCTTGTGGCCTCTTCCTGGAAAGTAAATGAATGTATGACCTCTACGAATGTAAAGTTGATTTACACGTACAGAAAAAAAATTAATAGCATATGCGATATATATTCTCTGATCTTGAACCAAAATATTGTAGAAAAATATTCATCAACTGCATAATTTATCAGTCTGGTTGTTGATGAATATTTTTATATGCTTGTGTATAAGTAGCTTAACCAGAAATGTTAAGAGACTCCTGGAATATGTGTAGGAAAAATATATATTTCAGAGTACTAACAATCCTGGAATGAAGCTAAGAAAGTTATCCCAAGCCATCAGTGTTCATTATATTGGTGAACGCGTACTGTACGGGTCTGAGTGAGCCAGTAGGGATGGTGCACGGTAATTATTACCACCCGCAGCGTACAAACTGTAGGTGCTTTCGCTAGTCACTTCGCACGTATTGAAGTGTTGACACAGTGGAACGAAACCGTCAAAAATGTGGAAAAACTATTATATCTTTAAAAAGGATTGTGATGAGAACGTGGTATTGTGTGATAGTGATAAGGATGTAGTAAGCCGTAAAATTGGATTAATATGTGGTCTTATTTTCATTATTTGTAGTAATAAAATACTGTCTTCCCTTTAAGTCTCAAGCGGCATCACATCTGCCAGTAATGTGGAGTCAGTGATGCCAGCGGGATTAGCGCGCGGGGAACCTTACTTTCCAATACTCATTTAAATTTGTGATTAAGGTCAAATAAGTGTTGCCAAGACTGTGACATTTGTACTTCCACAACTTTGCGGGTCCAGCAAGTACTTTACTAGCGAAATGTCTTTATACATATCGAGTATAAGTGTAATGTGATAGATATGTGTTGGCGTGGAGGTGAAGACGTCTCATTATTATTCTGTGTTGTCACTCGGGCAAGAAAGTTGGTAGATGAGAATAATTCGACTGTAACTAAGTCTTCTTTCATTAGTTCAACGCTGACTGTTCACTATCTAGGGAGTCTAACCCGTCGAGACACCTTCCTCCAGGCTAATGATTATTGTGTTACATAGATAGAAGTTGTTGTCCGCTCTCCTCCATCACTAACTTCTTCATATTATATTTGATGCCATAGTGAAGTCTGGGAAAGCCTTTATTCCAGGTATTTTTATGAAACACAGAATTACTCAAGGGAATATAGAGGCAAGAAGATTATTTCTCCCGTATCCCGGCAACATCAGGGATGTTTAATATCTGGACACTTGCACACACAGGGACTGTCTCTTATTTCCGCAGCTGCACCACCGGAGTCTTACAAAAGAATTACAAAGGAATAAAAACAGACACAGACCTATACGTTCCTACTTGGCTTTTTTTATTTCACGAATCTACACCAACTACTATTATTAGAGATAGGATAGAATTTTGAATAATAACCGTTAGGCAATAATATTACGCTTAAAGTCACAATGCAATACATATTGCAGTTGCTGAACATAGTCGACTAAAACACTGCGACATAACTATTCGCAAAAGAGACGTGCTTTAGAGGAGCTTGTTGATGGCAGGGAGAAGAGAGATGTGAGGCACAAAGCATGTATTATGAAGGAAACTCCATGACTTGGAAACCACCTTCAGCTGTGTAGTTTTTTGAGCCTTTACTTGATTATCTAGTATGTCTTTGAGATCGTTCCACTATTTTCACAAATCTGCTTCTAAGATGCATATAAATCTTAAATATTTATATGCAGCGCCACAAGAAACTCAATATTTTTGCGGATGAAATGAGAATGACACTGCTGTGTGGGAGCCAGTGTACCAAGGTTGGAATATATCAAAAGTCATCATTTTTAAACTTGTAGTCTCACGTTGAGAAAACAGACGCATATATGTATAAAGTTATAAACATGTAAACTTTGAAGTTCTCTTTAATCTGTTATTGTGAGAGCTTATGGCAACATGTGCAACAGATTCATTTACAAGTTTCAGAGATGAGCTGCTCCAATTTTCATATTAAGGTCAAACATATTTACCAAAAATAGAAAGAAAGAAAATGGTCCAAGCTTCTCCAAATCCTGATTAATGATGGCCTGAGCTCACCTTTCGTAATGTTTATATTGCTCAGGTACATTTCCTTTCACTAGCTGTCAGGAAGAGCGATAGTTTTATTTCAAATGGCGAGAAGAAAGAATGGACTAAGGATCAACTGCCTTTTACTGATAGCAATAGCACTGAATTAGATCCACGAGCTGCACTTTGAGTGTTGGTGATGATTTCGCAAGAAGGAA
>JAXIVD010006234.1:20000-22500 GCA_036785275.1 Cancer borealis
GAAGCATTGAGTCTTTGTCAAAGGTTTTGTCGCAAATGTACTGAGAGATTCTTCGATGCCGGATGTTGCTCATTTCTCCATTTCAAACCTCGTTTTTTTTTCCCACCATAACTTCCTATAGACATGACATACTGCAAAAAGGTCCCTTGCTCACAGTGTGGATATTTGATTTGTAGCATCAGTATAACAACCTTGATGCCGCATGGGTTTGTTTTCAATTAATGTTACGTTTTTCATTGTGTTGGGTGTCGTAGGATGTCAACACATGTTCTGTCATATAAACTGATCCTTTCTTTCACCACATCGAATATTTCTTTATATAATTATGTCATGGTACTTTGAACAAGCCTTCTCTTACTAACTGACTGTGAACTGAGAGAGAATACACAGTTTTCAATCAACTGTCCTTTGATAACTTGATAAGGCACGGCTTGCTTGTTCCTGTGTCTTCACTCACGATGATTTATGCATTGAAATGAAAGAAGCAACATCACTTAAGCAAACTACACCGAGGAAGGCAGTGGTGTTTGCATTCGGATAAAGTTTTGTAATAAAGTCATTAATGAAGGTATTTTGTTACATCAAAAGTGTCTCGTTTATGTAATTGTGTAATGTCGACAGAATAATATCTAAGTTGTAGTGCCCTGAAATTAGGATTTACAATTGACTTTTTTAATGCATTTTATTGAAAGAAAAAGGGATAAAAAGTATTATAAACTGGACTGCATTATGAGCTATTCTTGGGTGAGAAGTGTAATATATTATTGATTTCCTTTGTCATTGTGTATCAATCCAGCTCATTATACCATAGGATGAATTCAAGGGGTAGTTACACCCGTATGTCAGGCAGTGTTTGGATAGACGTCTTTTGCCTCACATCAAACATTTGCCATTATTTGCATACTTTAATCTGTCACTGCTTGTAGCTAGGTGGTATTTTTTCATCATAATTATGCAGACAGACAATAAAGAAAATCCAATTAACGCTTGTGTTTATACAGCCGCTCTTATCCAGCTCAATTACACCTTCCATTGCCTCACTCACTGTTCCATATCAAATTACGCTACAAGTCCTTTTATTTTCACAGAATATTTCTAGAAAAAATATACTTTTTTCCACTTACCACATAGTAAAGGATATTTTTACTTGTTTTGTCATCAATTCATGGTCTGGAAAACGACAAACTAAAAGGTTATTTTGTTATTTTTATTATTTTCCTTTGTCGTGATTGTTCAGAATCACCTGACAACACTAACTCACATAATCAAGGTGGTGAGAGTAAGAGGACTAGATTGTGCAAGATGAGATGCACAAAGATGAATAACGGAGACTTCCGTCGTAAGTTCCGATCAAGCAAGCGTACCATTAAACTCGATTAAACTATTATCCTCCAGAGTAATAAAAATGTATGTAGTTTCCATTATGATACCAACAATACAAACATGGAGGTGAGTTTGGGAGCCTATGAGTGGCTGACTGCTATTCATTGTTGTTATACTTACTTGTCTTTCAACTATTAGTCTTTGAATCAGAAGAAAAAAAACTATGACAATGATAGAATATCATTGTTGTCAAAAGTATAGTAATGGAGCTTGTGATAATAATTAATTGTTTTGTCACATTTTTATAGGATCCAGTGATATCCAACCTTTGAGTGTTGAATTAAATTTTTTTTCTTTTTGTGCAGGTGCTCGAAGGCAGACACGTGGAGTGGTGAGTACACTTTTTTTGTTTTCCAACCTCTTGAAATTAGGTAATATTTTCATCAAGAATTTATCTAAGCGTTGAACATGTAACTTATTCTTCTTTTTAGCCGAATGTGTGATTGTAAAATGATCTTTAAGGGGAGACGTTGTCATTAATGGTATTCCACTGAACTGTCCTGTTCAGAGCAAGTTGCTTTACCATACAAATTAAAGCGTCATTGTTTAAGCATAAGCTTTAAGTATGTGTCGAGTGGTGGTCATTAACTCTAACACATGACTTTTATGTAAATATTAATAATTTTTAAAGTGTTACACAATGATATCTTCTGTTTGGTTTTGGCCCATCAGTAAATTAGCAAGAAGATAAACAAACTTTAAATAATATTCAGTGACAATTACGTGTCTTTATTCCGATGTAGTTGTCATATATCTTCAAGTACGTTATTTGCGTATATTGCAGTGCCGGGACCGGCAAGGAACGTGTATTAGTTCTATTTTATTTTCAATTACGAGAACTGTTGTTTCGGTGTAATGCCTGCGATTTAGTTTAACTTAATTTCTACATCCATATTCGAAAGAACTTTTAATTCTTTTGTAAACATAAAAAAAAGTATCAAGCTATGATTGTGATTTTTATAAAGTATGTAGTGTGTGACTAAATTATATATTTGTTTAATGTTTACATGATGGCATTGCTTAATGTATTTTTCAGCAGTCAGTAATTCCACATCTCTGTCATTAAAACTTTAAATAGCAAGTCAAATACGACACTAAATAAAACTACAACGGATGT
>JAXIVD010006235.1:0-20000 GCA_036785275.1 Cancer borealis
GTCTGTTTGCTAACTTAACATAACTTAACATTCCTACCTACCTACCACTCCACTCCTATCTACCTACTACTACTACTCCACTATCTATCACTCCACTATGTCATTCTCTCTCTCAACCTTCAACCCTCCACATGGCCTGCCTCATCCACTCAATCTGCCTTGACTCATCACTTAGTTGGTACACACACACACACACACACACTCCACAAACACTTCCTCATTCTTACTCCTGCCTTCATATTTTCTCTCTCTCTCTCTCTCTCTCTCTCTCTCTCTCTCTCTCTCTCTCTCTCTCTCTCTCTCTCTCTCTCTCTCTCTCTCTCTCTCTCTCTCTCTCTCTCTCTCTCTCTCTCTCTCTCTCTCTCTCTCTCTCTCTCTCTCTCTCTCACACACACACACACACTCACACACACACACACACACACACACACACACACACACACACACACACACACACACACACACACACACACACACACACACACAAAACCCTAATAACAGTAATTAATTCATAGGTGACAGGTTACATCATACTCTCTCTCACAATCGTCTCTTCTTATTATTGTTATTTATTCATATTTATTTATTATTTATTTATTCATCATCTTCTTCACACAGGAAAGAACTCTCGTGCTTGACCAGCCTGTCAAGATTGGAAGGTCAGTTGCCCGTGCCAGGCCAGCCACTAACAATGCTATCTTCGACTGTAAAGTACTATCTAGGAACCACGCTCTCCTATGGTATGAGAATGGCAAGGTAAGGACTAGCATTGTATTGTACTCTCTCTCTCTCTCTCTCTCTCTCTCTCTCTCTCTCTCTCTCTCTCTCTCTCTCTCTCTCTCTCTCTCTCTCTCTCTCTCTCTCTCTCTCTCTCTCTCTCTGTGTATTCCTCTGTCTTTTCTTCTACTGTCCTCTTTACAAGGTCTGCCGGCAAGCGGGATTATATTTTTAACGTAATTTCTTGTCCCTTAGCCAGTACCCTTTCGATGTTAAAAAAAAAAATAATAAAATAAATAAATAAATGTACAAGACCAGCACACACCACCACCTGACCTGACCTGACC
This sequence comes from Cancer borealis, assembly GCA_036785275.1. Taxonomy (NCBI): domain Eukaryota; kingdom Metazoa; phylum Arthropoda; class Malacostraca; order Decapoda; family Cancridae; genus Cancer; species Cancer borealis. The sequence goes on from JAXIVD010006235.1 coordinate 1,065, forward strand.
TTACCTTACCTTCCCCCCCTATTAGTTTTACCTGCAGGACACCAAGAGCAGTAATGGCACTTTCGTCAACAACCAGCGGCTTAGTAAAGGCTCGGAGGAGTCGGCGCCGCGGGAGGTGTGCTCAGGGGACATTGTACAGTTTGGTGTTGACGTCATGGAGAACTCAAGGAAAGGTGGGTTGGATTAGGTTAGGTTAGGTTATTATCACTATCACTTCTTACTAGTTTTATATAGTAATGTATATGTATTTATCGTATATTTCTTAGTATCATGAATGTGTTTTATTTTTATATGTTTTACGGGTGATAATTACTAGTGTCCTTTATAAGCTATTCTAAATGTTTCTCTTCTTTTTCTATTGATATGATATTTTGTTTGAACTTGTATGTCCATGTGAGTCTCATTTCACTGTTCCTCATTTGCATTACATCTCTGGGTAAGACTAACAGCTGAACATTTGATAAGATTTGTATGTAAGTTTGTAGTCAGTTTAGTTGCTGCTTTGTCATTATCACCTCTTCCTTCAGTCCATTCTAAGTATCTATATTTCTTTGGGGAAAAACTGTACTTTTTTGTATTCTTTCCAATTTCAACACATGCTTATTCTTGTGAGATCATATTACTTCTGTATATTCCATTTTTTAGTCTCATCATTGTAGTTATACTAGACATAACCTGTAACAATGTTTTTTTTTTTTTTTTTTTTATATAAAGTGAAAATTTGCTAACATTTCTAGTAAGTTATATTTGTGTTCCCCAGTGACCCATGGGTGTATAGTTGCCACATTAAAGCTGTACATGCCGGATGGACAGGAAGCCAAAGCAAGGTGAATTACTATTAATAAACATAATAATAATAATAATAAATTGATTCGGAGGGAAGTTTATGACACTGACAGACAATGTGTTTTCAGCGGCACCTTTTTACGAGCCAAACTAATCCATTATGATCCAATTAATTAAAGTTATATTAATTTGTGGTTAATGGGTGACATGAAGATAACTTTAAACCACTCACTCATATATATAATTAAGTTGGTAATTGTATACTTTTTGTGAGAATTTTGATATTTGATGATGCATATAAGGTAATCCATCTCACACACTTGATAGAATTTGATCCTCTTTGTCCTTGTTCCCTTCCTAACACCTTTGCCACAGTCCGTCAACAGCTGTGGGAGGTGCTGTGTCCAGTGTGACGGCTCAGGAGCTGTACCAGTTGAGGACGTACCTACAGGAGGCACAGCACAGGGAACAGCAGATTGAAACCAAATTAGCAGCCTTGCAGCGCATTGTGTCTTCCACTCAGGTACATCACAACAAATACCTTCCACGCCTTGATAAGTATTTCATATCAAATCCCCGGTTGTCACTGTTCTCTTCAGGTTAAATAATCATCTAAGTTGTAGTTAAAGAAATCAAATAGCCAAGTAGGGATCAGTAAGTTTGTTGCAGTTTCTATTCCTATGTAATCCTATGTACAAAAAACAACTCAAAACATTATAGTCTCTGACGCCTCGTTTTCCCCAGCAACATTCCACAAGGATATGGCCATGGCAGAAGAGCCTCCACCTCTCCCTAGCCACACACTCCCTCCTTGCTTGTACAGATCCTCCCCTCTATCAGCATCTCTTGCATGCATGTGTGCACTCCTTCACCCTATCCTTCCATCTTACAACTGGTTTTCCTATCCTCCGTGGAGCCTCAGTTTCACTCATTCTTGACATCATAACACAGGACCAGACTGAAGGCACGGGAAAAAAACATTTATTACTTCCGATTGTTCATTATTTATCCACATAGAACATGTATTTTTACTCTTTCTGTGTTCTTTAAGTCTATGACACTTTAATGTGACTTAGAACAAGTGCATCCTTCACGTGAACACACACACACACACACCTCTCCAGAATGTTACTTCCACTACTACTTCAACAAACACTTGGGTAGCATGCTAATATTTATACAATCCTTGAACCATATCAGTGGGTGTGTATTAACCCGTAACTTTGCTTTGGGGTTAGCATGCATGGGGTGAGGTTAGAAAGGGTTGTAAGTTTGTGGGAAGGGTTGATTTCATTACTACTCCTTATTACAATATATCCGTTCCTATGTGTCATAATTGATAACTTTGGTGCGTCCAACAGGAAGCTGCCACACACAGCTGGAAGGCCATGATTGATGAGGACCGTCTGCTGCAGCGCTTAGAGACCCTCGAGGCACAACTAACCACATACGCCAAGGTGAAGCTATTACTTGTGTTCACTCTTCCTTGTAACTCACTCAGTCTGCATCCTCTACGTCAAAGTCTGAACATATATCTATCTATTACTATATATTATTACAGTGATAGAATTCTTGTAGCCTTCACCATAGATTGAACATGCTCTTGCAATATATTCTCCTCTTATCCTGGATTTTAAGTGTGTTCTTTTACTTCAGAATTACCCGGAGGACAGCGTGAGGGAAGAGATGCGGAGGCTGTTAGATGACAAGTGTCAGTATGAAACCACTGCCAAAGAATCCTTAAGAAGAATCCTGCAAGAAAAGCTGGATGCCGCAGCAAAACTCGCCGATTTAGAAAGGCAAGAGAGTCATTAATAATTAATTCAGTCTTATTCATCTTTTATTGTTATATCTGAGGTCTTTTTAATTTTGGAGTACAAGTAATTATTTGTTATATTACGAGTGTATGTCTGCTTCTAATCGAGTGGAATGAATTCATAAATATTTACATTATAAACTTCTTCATCTTCCCTCAGAACACTTAGCACCTCCGAGGATGAGTTGTCCCACATGAAGGAGATCTGCGAGTCTTCACAAAAAGAACTTGCCGAGCTCTTAGAGAAACAAGCCGTACAGAATGAACAAGTGATCCAGCTCACCGAGAAGCTCAAGGTACAGAGTGTTATCATTTATTGAAGAGTACAGGGTATGTAGACTATTATTTCATTGGTGGTACAGTGTGACCTTGTATCTAGCTATCAGAATAGTTATTAAAATCATTTTAAGAGCCTACAAGTATTACAAGTATTACTAGCACCATTCTGCACGAGAGATAGTTCATAACACAAAAATTTTCTTCTTAACATTTGCTGCAACAGAATAGTTTGTCATATTTTCTGAATGTGTTTTGACAATCATTACCTTTGCTAATGAGGCAGACAATGGCGTCAGTAAAAAAAAATTATTATTATTATTATTATTATTATCTGTAGTTTTTATTTATCTATTTTTATTTTTTATTTATTTATAATTATTATCTTTTTTTTTTTTACCTGGGTGATGATGATAAAATGCTTGACAGGCCGCCGAGGATCAGCTCAAAGATGCCGAGGAAAACTACGAGCAGGAGAAGAAGGAAATGGTGAACAAGATTGTAGCGAAGTCAAGTGAAGAGAACAACTTGATGGCCAGAATAGAGAGTATAACAGCCGAGAATGACTTCACTAAGGAACAGCTCAGTGCCCTCAAGGCTAAGTACGAGAACATCAAAAATGGTGAAATTAGTGGACTTTTGAAACCCATGAAAGACCCTGCAGGTAATATATCCTAGTTTATATTTTTATTGAATTTTTATGAATGACCCTTGCATAGTGGGGACGGAATGACTGATCTAGAGGCTAAGGGAAAAGAATGCATGTGTGTGTGTGTGTGTGTGTGTTCCTTGTCTTTATTACATTATATTATATCTTGCCATTATACATGTTGAAAATGATAAATTCACCATTGTAGATTATAACCTTTTGAGACTAGTGTTGGAGTTAGGTCTTTACCCTTTTAGATCAAATTATGAACACACTCACATGACTTTACACATTATAAGGCCACCTCTGTTATCTGTTCTGTGTTATCTGTTAGGTGTGGACATGTTAAGCATAGAGCCGTCAGACATGAAGCAAGCACTCGAGACAACACAAAGGGAGATCCACACACTCAAAGACCGCCTTCAGACATCCCAAGATGAACTGAGGCAAGCGGAGGCCAATGTGTCACAGCTCAAACGTAAGTACAAGCATTACAGGTACCACCACCAGTGTGTGTGTGTGTGTGTGTGTGAGCAGACATCCTTGCATGTTTGTGTGTGTGTGTGTAAGTGCGCATCCTTGCATGTTTGTGTGTGTGTGTAAGCGCACATCCTTGTGTGTGTGTGTTTGTGTGTCTGTCTGTATGTGTGCCTGAGTGTGTGTGTGTGTGTGTGTGTCCAGTACAAGATAGAGGTAGACATTGAATAACGTGATGCTTAACTGAATTGTAATGTTGATGGTGACTGGTGTGTCTCCTGTAGATGAGGCCGAGTTGGCAGACAGTGTGGAGGGCAGCTGCCTCAGCACCCGGGCACGCCTCCAAGGTGAGTACCACTGCCACTCACTGCTCACTCCTCAGGTTATGCTCTTGCTCTTAGTGGATGGTGTTTGAAATTGTGACATCATTCCACGTTGTCGACTTTATTTGTGCTTTACAGTTTCCCTAGAGTTGAAATCTGCCTTGAAATAATTATAAATGATTATTTGGTGTGAATGTAAGTTACTGCAATACACAATTTTCTCACAGAGGAACTGTCTGACAACAAAGCAAAGTTGGCAGCAGACAAGGCACTGACGGAACACTTACAGTCCCAGCTGGCCACCCTGGAGGACCGCCTCAGGGAGTACCGGATGATTACACAAACACCCAAGATTTATGATGACATTTATGATGACAATACTCCCACGCTGGTCAGGAAGAAAAAGGTGACTTATATCAGACATTCCCTGTATGGCTTTAAACAACATTTTATATGCATTTGGCTGCAAACTTAAATTAATGCAATTAGTCAAGTTTTGCTTTATCTTAAGGAATGTATTTTTTGTACTATATGTTTGCCTCATAATGGTAGCCATAGACATGCCTCCTGCAGAAATAAATATGAATGTCTGCTTCTCCTTTACACGTATTTGTCCATGTATGTACCGTGGTTCCTGGAAGTGTAAACATGTAACATTTTTCTCCCTAACAGGACCTTCCCAAGAACAAGGACAAGGACAAGCTCAATGAAGATGATACCAAGGATGATGAGTGTCCCAATGATATGGAGGACAGTGACTCGGACACAACACTCACCATCATCTCCACCAAGACTGACAACTCACTCACCATTATCCCCACTAAGGAATGCAAGGTATAAATAGCTTAGTGGGTGTACAAGCAGGATTTTTTGTAATGTTTTTTGTTGTCCCTTAGCCAGTACCCTTTTAACGTTAAAACAACAACAAAAAACAATGCACCATTATGTTGTAGCTGCTGTTAATATACCTTTGTTTGAAGACATTGTTTTTACCTGAGATTTCTGTATGCTCACCATTACTGATCCAGGTACATAAGCCAATTAGTTGGTAGTGATTCATTTATATATTCATAGGTGAAGGTGACCTTGTGTACTTATAGTATTACATTAGATCAGTGTGACAGGAGTGTGTACAAGGGGTGACCACCATTGGATGTGGGTGTGGGTGGGAGGTGTGCAGTCTCAACACAATCAAACAATGTCATCTTCTCTCCCCTTACACCTTGTTGTATTCACGTTGTACATTTCTGCCTCTGCCATATAGTTCTGTGCATTCTAAACCTCACAATTCCCTTACTAAATATCAATGTTGATGGTAATTACATTTCCTTCCTTTCAGGATTTCAATGTCAATGGCAGTTTGGAGGGAAAGGAAGAGAAGGAAACTGAGATTGCTCAAGAGTCCGTTTTGTGTACTGACATTCACAGACTACAAGGTATGTAAGGATTGGTTTGTGTTCTCTTGCTACTGTTACAGAGCATCAGGTTTTTATGTTGCTTTTCAATGTTGTATTGTAACTCAGAGCCATAAATGAGTGAACTATATCTATTATTTAAGAACACACAAAGTATATATGAATATAGTAAGCAATGTTGTATTGGTTTCCAGAATTGTTAGAGGCAAGTCAGAGATCTCAAGAGACTGTTGAAAAGGAGGTAGAACGCATTAGGGAGGACTTGGCCCAAGCCTCCACCGCCGCCATCACTGCCTCACATGAAGCCTCCAATCTACGGCAGCAGCTGGCGGTGAGTGTTGGCCCACCACACCACACTGTACTGGCACTAGTGATGGGAATTCCGGCTCTTTTCAGAGAGCCGATTCTTTCGTTCTCATAAGTTGGTGGTTGTTGGCAAATCAGCATACATACCTTGCCAGTTCACTTATTACCACTATTGAGTGAGAACGAAAGAATCGGCTCTCTGAAAAGAGCCGGAATTCCCATCACTAACTGGCACCTCACCTGCCAATTAAAACATTGACTAATAACTGCAACAGGACTGGACATTTATTAAACTAAAATTTTACCTTAACATGTTACTAGAGATTCTTAAATGGTGTTTCTTTGATCCCTTTAGGCAAGTGAGGCTGTGATGAGTGAGAAAGTGAAGACGGTTGCCTCACTGCAGAGCCAAGTGAGTCGGTTGGAGGACTCATCACAGGAGGTTCACACACAGCTCTCCAACCTCTCCGTGAGGCTGAGAGAGGAACAGCAGAAGGTTCAGGTGGCACAGGAAGAAACTCAGACACTTAGGAGTAAGATTTTCCCTCATTCAGTGATGTGCAACTTAGTTTATGACAAAAGCCCAACATATATCACTGAGAATGTACAAGTTTATTTTGGTACTAATTCTACCTTTTTTCTTCAGATAAACTAAGTGAAGCTGAGGAGTTATCCCAATTAAGTGTACAGGAAGCAGAATCTCTCAAGACCAGGATAATGGGTCTGGAGGAGAGATTAGAGTTCAGTCAAACCACCTCCACCCCGCTCATCCTGCCTCCACCAGCCCTGCGCACCAATGCCAATCACTCCTTATTAGGGGAGAGGACTTCTACCGACTCCCTCACTCCTCCAGCCTCCATAGATGCTGCTGAGCCTATCACCAATCCAGTGGTTAATGACACAGCCATATCTACCTCAAACACAGCAACAGAAGTGCAGGATACAGCTAGTGAGGCTCATTCCCCAAGATCAGCCTCAGGTGATGCTGACACAACCACATTTACAACCAAAGAAGCTGAACTGACAGTGCTCAAAGACTCCATACTGAAGCTACAGGAAAAGCTTGCCCAGTCACACCAGGAATGTTCAGTGTTGCAGCAAAGGGAACACACACTTCAACTAACACTTGACAAGGAAACCAAGAGTGAAGTAAAAGATGTAAGTCGACTTGAAATATACCTCCCATTCCTTAACAGGCAGAGTCATTGTGATTCTGAATGGCGATGGTGAATAATGATCACATGGGAAGGCTTTCTTAGAACAAAACAAAATTTAATAGTAAACAGTTATCTCACAAATATACTAACTTCTCGTTTTATACAAGTTTTAAATGCATGTTTTTTTGTTTAACACGATGGATGGGTGTGTGTATGCAGCCTTGTCTTGGCTACCACCACACTTTGGGTAGATAATGGTCTGGTATATACATAGTTTCTTTACATTGAATTCAGTAACTGAAATCCATGAACACTGAAGATTGAAGCGCCATGGCTCGCTACTTTCATAGTGAGAAACTGGACCGTATGAAGAGAGTGTAAAGGTGATGTCACACTTGGTTAAATCCTACCACCATGCAACCAGTTTTTAGTTTGTGGCACGAATTCATCTGAAAGTAAAAGAATCTTGACTACTGCAAAAACAATGAACATTTGTGGATTTTGTAGATTTTGCATTTTAAATCAATTTAGAATTTTTGGGATTGATACTTTTAAGGTTAAATTTTATAGAAAAATGTCCTACAAATTCACTGTTAGTATTATTATTTTTTGCAAAATAGATACTCATATAGCACTATTTCCCTGTACATATTTATTTGTACAATGGTGGTATTTGCTTTGTGTTCATTGGCGTTACAAAGGATCATGAATATGGCCATAAATGTCAGGCTGGAGATTTTTTTTAAACACGTAACATTTCGGTCTTTTATGGACTAAGAAAGCTTATGACAGGATTGATAAGGAATAATTGTGGAATGTTGTACACTAGTATGAGTTAGGTGACAGACTGTTATGTGGTGTAAACAATTTCTATCTAAGTAGTAGAGCATGTGTTGGGTGGGTGCCCTTCACTCCTCTAGGGGCCTGAGGGCTAAGTACTTGTGGGTGTGTCTGTACATTGTCAAGGAATGTCAGTCTGGGGGATAGATAAATAGATAGATATAACACTTTGTTCATAATTCTGTCTGTGAATGGGTTAATTTTTTCTTTTGTTGTTCCCTTGCAGGATGGGTCCGTGTCTTCTGAGAAGGTGGGCAACCTAAAGGAGGAATTGCAGACCGTCAAGGAGGAGAGGGACAGGCTGAGGGACAAACTCAGTCTGCTGAATGAGGATTACCAGGACTTGACAGTACAAAATAAAATGGTGAGTGGACAATAGTTGTTTGTTGTGTGTTAAGTGACCACCTGTAGAAATCCGTAAGGTATATGTCATACTTGAACTACTTTTGTGTATACTTTTCACCTTTGTGTATTCTATTGATTTGCTTGGTGGTTCTTGAGCTGATGTGTTCAGTATAGAGGCCTGCACAATTATTTTGTGGTCTTGCATCTATTATATTTATTTGTTTCATTATGATTTCTTATGGAAATTAATTTTTTTATGGCTAAGTCAGTAAACTTTGTTTTTCTCTCTTTAAATGTCATCTCTTGCATGTTTGTTTAAGCCATTCCGCAATAAGCTCTACTTACTAAATTCTGTGGCCAAAATCTTAATTAGGCTTCTTGTGTTACACTGTGTAACAAAGGCTTTTCCTTTATTTATTTTTTTTTTATCCTCTTGCCTTGTCATCACCTGTTTGTAGGTGTCATGGTTGAATATTGTTTTTGTATCTTAATTCATATTTATTTATATACCATATTGGTTCTAATAACAGCCCAAAAATTTGTAACCTGTCGAGAATAGTAAACATAGATGAGTATGTTGACTCTTGTAAGCTACGATATCCAAGATTCATAATGACTCTCTGGAATTGAAGTGTGGCTAAGCTGACACAAAATGTTCCCTTGTGTAATATCACCTTTACTTGAACACTTTAAATGAATGCATCAACCAAACTATCCAATCTGTAGTGTATCCAAAACAGTTTATACATGTGAACAATCCCGTGCACCTAGTATTGCCACACTCACATTATACTTAATTCTATGTACTGTGGAGTCAAGTAGCATTCCTGTCTCAGTAGCAGCTTAGTGGAATTAAGCAGTTTTTGTTTGATTCATTTGTGTAATATCTGTATCCCATACCTCATTTTAACCCTTTCAAGCTTCCCTCCAGAATGCTTGATTAAGCTTTGTGTGAAGAGCAGAATAGTGTGCTAAAGTAGGCTACTCACATATACACTTCACAAGTCCCTCTTCACATACATTCCTCAAACTCGAAACATTCTTGATGAACCACATTTTGTTGCAAACATAACCAAGCATGATCATGATAGGGATCAACTTGAATTCAAACCTTTGCATGTACAAGTTCAACTGTATTTCAAAATTTATTCCTAAGTTAGGAAATAAATTATTCAGTACACATTTGAAAACCATGAATAGAATAAATAATAATTTGAAACTGGGCCTATGTATTTTGTTATTAGAAACAATATGGTATTTGTAAGTCAGTGAGTGGAGAAAAATTGCTTTAAATAAAAGCCTTTTTTTTTTTTTAAGCAACAAATTTCTTCATAGTTTTATAAGATGAGTTGTGTTTATTCAACCATTATTACCTACAGTACTGGTGGTGGATGTTGTATATTGCTGAAGAATATATACTGTATTAGTGCCACTCATCCACCTTCATAAGTGGTTGTCTGCATGGTTCATGGCAGGATAAAGTACGCTGCCTCTTCATTTTTTGTTACATAATAGTAAATATTGTCCCAAATCAGTTTCACATTCAAGAAACTGAGATTTTATTTTTTTTTGAGTACTTCAATTTTTTCAAGATTTAAAAAAAAAACTCATGATTATGATATAGGAAATTTTATTGTTTTCTGAAAATTCCCAATTACTGCATCAGCATGTCAAACAAATCTAACTCATCACTGCACGACAAATGCAAGGCATTAAACCCTTAAATAAATGTAAAAAAAATAATGAATTAAATTAATGCGGTCAATACTATAATAGTGACCTTCAATCCTTCTTAAATCCTCACCTTTTGAGTCCATTGGTGATAAGCCAAACAGTGGTACTTCATTGCAAGGTGACACAAATTAATCTATTTGGTGGTTTCCATTGTTAAGAAAACTGGTAAACACGCGGCTCAGAGAAGCAGACAACCACTAAGAACATGTTTTGGTAATCAAATATTCTTCAGCAAGACAACTCAAGTGAAGGCATTCTGGACCATTTTCTTATGTTTGGTTGTTTGTTGCTCTCTTCCCCCAGACGGTCCCTACCTGGGTCATGGTAGTTGTGGTGATGGCTCTGGCTCTAGGATCTGAACTATATCTGAACGTTTTATAGAAGTTTGAAGATTCTACAATCTAAATCATCATTGCCTCAGTCTAAACAAATATATATAGTATCAGACCCTTCTCTACACATTGTGATGCTGGATAAATAGCACCACAGATTAATTATTCAGTGTATGATACTGACGAAAATCTTAGTAATGCACAAACGTAGACAAGTAGTTTTGTAAGTTGTGCAGCCAAGATACATGGAAGGTATGATGTATTAAGAGTCATACTCCATCATTTAGTGCCATCATTGTATAGATTACATGTAGGTCTCACTTTGGACAACTTTCCCCTAAGGTCTGAAATGAAAATTAGCAAGTTCACTGAATACCCACACAGTATTTATATAATATATAATCACTTGATGTATGTATGTAAAATATAGAAAACTTGTATATATACATATGTAAAGAAAATATGCTCTATATAATTAAGATAGTGTCACATTAAATAATGAACAGTGTGGCAGTGAAATTATAGACAGGAAGAGCCAGTTCCAGAAGCCTCGTGTGATATTAGCCAATGTAAGCCACTGCTGAGGTCCTTAGCTTGAACCAAGGGAGGATGAAGGAGGCTGGGTGTTGGGTGTTGTCCCTCCGCCTCCAGCCCTTGCCACCCACGTGAACAGGTAAAGATGCACCGGCACACTGGCTCTCACATGATGAGGCTAATGCTGGCAACGAGTGTCACCATCAACACACTAATGATCTACCTCTTTTTCTTCATCTACTTTTCTTCATTTTTCGCTTGACAAATTAAAACTAGTACTAAGATTATTTTAAGAAAAAAAATTATGTTTAACTAACACACTAACCATTTTACATGTTGAAAGTGCAATTCAACAACAATTTGTGTGAGTTCATATTTTCTATGATTTCATCTGCATGCATGATCACAAAACTCGCTATTGTAATATTAGAAAATGGATGCAAGTTAGTGAGTTGATATATCTAAAAGGTAGACGGTATAGCAGAGGTGATGGTAAGGCAAGTTATGGGAGGGAAATTGTAATTGTAATGTGGGGGGGATAAATGTGCCAGGCAACAAAGGCCATATGGCACTATTGGGGTAGTAGGGTTAGGTAGTAGGGTTGGGTAGCAGGGCTAGGTGGGGGGGGGGTCGGGTAGGGGTTAGATCAGATGAAGGATGTTGACGGCATGGAGAGACATGATCAGTAGGGAATAAGACTTGGAATGGGGGTAGCTGAGGGAGAAGTGTTCGCAGGAGGTAAAGGACTGGGGTCCATATCCATAAGAAGTAAGGAAGAGGGTCAGGAGCAGGCGAGGTAGGGGGAGAGGGAGAAGGTTGAGAGAGGAGATACGTACGGGAGTAGCTAGGTGGTAGGGGAAGAGAGAGGAGAGATCGGGCAGCAGAGGAAGGAGGAGGAGGGGCAGACGAAGGGGTCTGCACTGAAGAACAGGCGGGGTAAGACGAGGGCGGAGCGCCGGGGGCAGAGGGGGGAGAAGGGGTCGGGAAGAGGAGACAGCAGAGGAAGAAGATGGAGGAGGGGGGTGAACAGAAGCCACGACCTGGATAGGAGGGGCCGGGAGGGAAGGGGACAAGGAGGTAGGAGGGGAGGACAAGGGAGCTGTGTTCTTTATGAACGCGACGATGGCATCGAGGGTATCATCCTCGGAAGGAGCGGGAGAGGAAGGTGCAGGGCGAGTCTTTTTAGAGAGGTGGAGAGGGGGCGAAGAGATCAAGGCGGGAGAGGGGGTTGGTGGGGAAGGGGAGACCAAAGCTTCAGAGTGATGTTGTCGCTTGGTAGAGTGGGAACGCTGGGGGCGTGGAGAGAGAGGGGCAGGAGTACAGGCAGTGGTGGAGGTAGGAGTATCAGGGTCAAGGGCAACAAAAGAATTAGAGCAGGAGATGGAGGATGGAGGGGGTGAGGGGGAGAAGAAAGAGGAAGGAGGTAGAGGAGAGGGATGGGTGGAAGGAGGGATGGGGGAGGGAGGCCGAGGACCGGGGCGGGAAGAAGAGGACGTGGCTGGAGAGTGAGAGGCAGAGGCAGCGACATGGCGAGGAGAGGGGGTGAAGCCTAGGCGACGGGCTTCCTGACGTGCCTCACGTAATGTGAGACCGCCACGGAAGCGAATACCAGCGACCTCAACCTCAAACTTATAAGCTGGGCAGCCACGGTAGAGAGCATTATGAGGCCCACCACAATTGCAGCAGCGCCAGGTAGTAGCAGGGCATTGATCGCGGGTGTAGGTAAAGCCACACAAAGGGCAGCGGAGAGCAGAGCCTCCCCTCCACCTAGCCCTGCTACCCAACCCTACTACCCCAATAGTGCCATATGGCCTTTGTTGCCTGGCACATTTATCCCCCCCACATTACAATTACAATCACTGGCACTGAAGTAACTACAGGGTGGGTGAGAGAAGTGGAAGAGGTAATTGTGCTAGATGAAGGAACAAGAGGAGTGGGAGAAGAAGCGGTGTGATTGGAAGAAGAAGGATGAGATGTAGTAGGAGGAGAGTCAGTGTTAGTCATGGTTTGTGGAGTGTTAATGGAGATGCGCTGAGAGAGAGGAACCTGTTGGAAGCCACAGAGATGGGCTTCTTGTCTAGCTTCTTTGAGTGTTAGGTCATGTTTGAAGCGGAGGGCAGCAACCTCTGATTCAAATTTGTAAACAGGGCAGCCTCGGAAGAAGACATTATGTTTTTGGGTGCAGTTTGCACAGATGCGTATTGTTGAAGGGCAGTTTGTACGGGTATGGCCAGGTGAGGCACAAAGAGGGCAACGTGCAGTGGATCTCAAGCAGTTTTAGCACTGACGGGGGGATGTAAGGTTTAACCTTATATAAGGTCCTGCCTATGTATATACTGTCTGGAAGATCTTGTCCTTTGAATGCAATTCTTGCAATATTTATTGGATGTTTGTGATGGCCACGAGGATTAATGGTAAAGCAGAACACATGAGCGATATCATGTTCGTCTGCAATCAGTTCAAAAAGGTCAGGAGAACAGTCAGACCAACTGACGCCATCTGGGCAGATTTCATTGGGAATGAGAACGATATCAATACAAGTGCTGAGTTGGGTATCAGGGAACACTGGGAATGGTTTCCCATCAAAGTTTTTTAGAGTGAGCATTGCTTCAGCTTCGAATTTTAAGTCAACAATGACTAGGCGAGATCTATCAGGCTGTGTGAATTTTTATAACTGGCCATGGTGAGCTGAATGTAAATGGGGATACTATAACTGGTCCTCTCCCCATACCCCCATGTAGAGTAAAGGCAATGACAGACGAAGGGTATACCGTGCCCACAGCACCTTAAAGTTCATGACTGAACTTATAGTTTGCCTTTCACCCTCTTAGCATGGCTCACAAACTTTAGTGGCAAAAAATTATACCCAACTGAACACTCATTCTGGTACTGTTCTCACATCCCATGAAATCTCCCCAGCAGGCATCAGTTGGCCTGACTGTTTTTCTGACTTTGAACTGATTGCATACGAGCATATCACTCATGTGTCCTGCTTTACCATTAACTCTCGTGGCCGTCATACCGCAACAAATAATGTGAAACTTCAGTAAGGTTAAACCTTACATTCCTCCCCCATATCAGTGTCAAAACTGCTGGAAATTCAGACATCCAGCAAAATACTGTAGATCCACTACACATTGCCTGTCTCAGAGGCTTCCAACAGGTTCCTCTCTCAGCTGATTTTAATTATTTATTTTTGAACTAATGCGCAAACTTTTAACTGCAATTTTACAATATATTGTTGGCTTTCTCCCAATTGTGTTTGCTTCTCAATATGGTGTTAGTTCTGCCTTCAGTCTGTTGGGTTATTTATTCTACTGTAATAGTGCATTGAATGAGAAGTGTTCTCAATAAAAAATTTGTGCAAATTCTATATTCCAGATCATGAATATGAATATGTAATGCTTACAAAGGTTTTGAATTGCTAGCCTGCTGGTACAAAAGTGTGATGAAGTAAGACATGGTACTCATGGTGCTATTTGCTTCCTCTAACAGGCTGTGGCGCTGACCTTGGTGCCCCTATGCATTGTGATGCTGGGTATCATCACCGCCTTCTATGACACCATCTCTGCTGTTACTGGCACGTCTGAGTTTCATCCACCTTCTTAGATGAAGCTGCTGGAAAAAAGTTGAACCGAAATTTGATTTTTATACATTTTTATGAAATACTACTATTTAGAACATGATGTATCACTATATTCCTTACTCGCCCACAAATTTATACTTTACAATGTTCCATTTATGACAAGTACTAAGGTTATTGTACTATGTTGCCTTCTAATTGCTGTTGTACACGTGCCTCTTGTTCCTTAGTTAATTGTGAGTTGATAGTACCGATGAGTCCTGTAACAGTGCAGTCCTAACTCATTAAACATGCAAAGACAAATTTCAGTTGTTTTCACTTCAAATAAACAGCCCTAAATATGGATTACATATTGATATAAAACTGACAATTTTTTTATTACAAGCCTAGCTTTTTCATGGAAAATGCCAACATTTAATGAAATGGAATTTGCCTCTTGAGCCACACTAGATTGCTCTGATGAAGGTTGTTTTGTATTGAAACAGCACATTCACATTCACATTGCTGGATAAGTTTCCTCAGGGAAGTGGACTCAACACATCATGTTTTTATCTGAATTCATTGTAGCGTTTTGCAAAACCTTACATGACAGTTGGTTATTTGTTATACACCAACCTTATACAGTCCTTTTCAAACTAAAACATAAAATAGATGTAAAATATGCCTGTGTTGCATCATTGCTTACTTATTAATTAGCCTTGAAGCCAGCAGGTTTTGCAATTGTCAAGAGTATGACAAGTATTGGGTTACACTATAACAGGAGTGACTGCCATGAGGGTGTTAAAATGAGTGAGTGGAAAAGGTTAACTATATAATACGAGAAAGGTTCGTTACCTCTAGGGATAAATCTTATTAAGTACTGTTTTCTGAAGTCCGTTTCTTTTTATGGCATTATTAATTATACAATCTTTTATAAATGTTAACTTAAGGTGGTATTAAAATGAAGCTCTGGAGTAATGGGATGATGGTAATGTCTAAGAAATTAAAACTTTTCTGTTTATTGAGTTTGTTGTGTAATAGTGATTGGCATTAGGTGTGCCATTTTTAAAACTGAATTTTATTTGACAAGCATTTAAATCTCAGGAAATTTGATACCCAACCATAGTTACTATGGAGACTTAATACTAATATTTGTTGATATGACATGTTTTTGTTAGTAAGTAACATGTACAGGAGACCTATACAGTAGAACCTCGCATTACGAGTTTAATTCGTTCCATGACAAAGCTTGTATTGTGATTTACTCGTTTTACAAATCAATTTTTACTATTGAAATTAATTTAAATATAATTAATCCATTCCAGCCAAAAATAAACACCCAAAAATCTTTTTTATCCATTTTTAAAACAAAAAAAGTGCACATCGTTGATATGCTTTGATCTTATTGGCTTGCTAAGTCCATTACACGCACTCCTCTCTCATGGTTTTCAATTATTTTCATTTTCAACTATCGTAATAATCTTTTTCTTCTTATTAGCACTATACATTGCACTAACTTTCTTCGGACTCATGGGTAACACAATTAATTAGGGCAAGATGCCAAAAAAGCCACGAAACTGAGAAAAATCACAAAAAAAAAACTATCGCAATGTTGCCACAATGAGATGAACACGTGAGCTGTGAGAGCGGAGGCTGTTACTGTTATTGTTGGGGGAGCACATGTGAGCTCAGTGCCGATTATCGGCAGCTATTAGAAATCTTGCTCGTACTGCGGATTTCTACTCATATTTCAAGACAAAAATATTTACAAGCCGCAGCTTGTTAAGCAAATTACTCGTACAATGGGGCACTCATACTGCAAGGTTCTACTGTACTTCAATAAATTAATTTTCTTAAAGTTAAAAGCCATTTTGGTACACTTCATTTGTAACCATTAGGTGATTGGTGAAGGTAACTTACACAAGGTTCACCAAAGTGTTGCACGTCACTCACACTAAATGGATTACCAAACAAAACTGAAATCTGAGTAATGGATATCATGTGATGACTTGTTCACATTTTACCTTAAAGTATTTGGTAAAGTTGAGAATGACAAACTGTAAATGATCTCATCTTTCTACCAAGTCAGAGGATCATTTTGAACAATCAGGAAATATTTTGCTTGACCCTACCAATTACTTTTGATTAGGAAACAATACAATTGAGATGTACGCCTGTAAGTTTATGATTTGAGTGTACAATGTACAGCCAAGAAGAGTTTGATCAGTTTTGTTAATGTGTTCCTTGAGGTTATGCCATAACCAAAATTTGCACATGTACCACAAAAGGGGAAGCCAATTTGTTGCCGTACCTGTTTTTGTCTGTGATAAAATATGCCTCATACTCTTCATTTCTTCCTAATTAAAATTTTTCTTTTATCATTGCATCATGACGGTAAGAAATTCTCTTTGTTTTTTACTTGTTGTATTTGTGTTAATTTTAAAGTTTCATCCAATACTGATGACCCAGTATGACCTTGTTCTTGATGAATGGGACTCAAATTCAGGTTGTAATTCAGAAAAAAGCAATATACCAAAAAGTTAGTAACGTGAAAATGTAATTAGTAAAATTCTGCAAAACTGATACATATAAAATGGTAAACATTGTGGCCATGAATGTGTGCATGATAGTTTTGTTGAGTGAACATTACTTTGTCAAACCCAAATTCTAGAATTAAGTTGTTCGATGCAGGAACACTGAAGTATATTGAAATTAAATTTTTTTTTACACTATCACCTACTATGACAAGCCTGATGTAAATGGAGTCAATAACATATCTCAGCTATGACATTGTTTTCAAGACAAACTAAACCTACATTATCTGTGGCTGCGAGTCTTTTCACCCCATGGAAGGTGTCTCCACGGTCCTGTGTGTCAAGTTGAATTTAGTGTCAATTCAGGGAATGTAATAATAATGTATATACTGAAGTGGCCAAATTTCCCATTGACTATTTTTGACTTGACCTGACCTAACACTGGCATCCTAGTCACCTTGGTTTTATATTTGAACTCTTCATTGAAAGTGGTGTACACAAAGCTTCAAGAAAGTCCTCATGTACATAGAACTGTAGGAGTGGTTGTTGGGGTGACCACTGGATGTTAAGATCAAGTTCTATACTGCCATTATACACTATCATAGAGTTGAAATTTATAAGAAGTATTTGTTAATTTGATACACTGTGATCATGTTACTGTTGTAGTTGTTCACTTATCCTTTGTCCTTTAAAGGGTTTTCTTGCTTCTACATGTTTATCAATATGACTTGTATCCAATCCAATGCTTTTATATTACGTATAGTCTAATATGATTAATTTTATCATAAGAAATGAGTCACAAAATGTATGTCCTGATATTCAGCACTTGTAAATTTTATGTACATTACCATTTTTATTACTAAACGTGTACAAATATGGCAAGACTCACTGACGCCATTAAAAACTGGCTAAAAAAGCTCATCCTTGTAGTAGAATAAGTTAGATACCAATGTATAAAACCAATCATGAGCTCCATCAAACATAGAAAGTATAATTTTGTTGTATTTTTTATTACAAATATTAATGTGAACTTGAGCCCCGAAGTCTAAGGAACTCTTGGGTGTGAACAAGGGCCGCGTTGGCGTTGGTTCTGTTTTAGACAAAAGTTCCTCATTTATGGGATTGATCATTTTAGAAACGAAAAAATGTAGACAGTAACATGTTTCCCAAGCTTCCAAATAAAATTATGCATCAACTAAATGTTTTACCGTTCCTCAACTTACAATATACATACTCTGCAAGCGGTTCTAATAAAGAGTACCCAAGCAGAGAATATATTACACTTATTTTTAAGCCAGAAATCGTTATTGAAAAAAATAATACTTCAAACCTCGATCATTTCATAGTTGTAGCAATACGCAACATTAGGAAGAAAGTTGATTGAACGTGAAAATTAACATCTAGACTAGTGAGCTAAGATATGGTTAAAGTTAGTTTCAGATTTGATTAATATTACTGTATAATGTAGTCCTTCGAGAAATTATGTTTTGCTAATTGATTCAATTGAACTTTGAACGTACAGTTTGAAAATAATAATAAATTTCACAAACAACAGTACATATAATAGTATTCAAATATATAAATGTTCAAATCTAATGCCAACATATGCCGAGTAGTTTGTTTGGTGGAAAACATTAATAAGACGAGAGAGAGAGAGAGAGAGAGAGAACATAAGAAATGAGGAGACTGCAAGAGGCCAGTTAATGACCTACACGAGGCAGTTCCTTTTCCCCCACCCTTGGAATAATCCAATATTTGCCATCCCACCTGTCATCCCTATCCATACTCTCATCCAACCGTCTTTTAAAGCTACCTATTGACTCACCAATTACTACGTGTCTATCCAGCCT
>JAXIVD010006236.1:5000-24932 GCA_036785275.1 Cancer borealis
TAACGCACTGTACGGAGTCCCCTCGTGGGAGGCTACTTTGCAGGGTGTTATTAGAGTCGAGAGGAGTTATTATTCAACCAGAAGTGGGTGGAAAGACACCTTGTGGGCGCTATTCTGGTTGGAGCGATAGTTCCTTGTCTAGGCACTGTAATCTCGTGCTCACTGTAAGTCTCTTCAGAATGTAAGGAGGAGAAGGTGGTTACTACTGGGAGATTCCTTGTTCTTTGGAGGGTTAAAAGAACTGGCGACCTCTTAACGTTAACGGGGTGACTGTAGGTGCTGTGTTTGGGGGCTAAGAGTGTATAGGTTCCTTAACCAGGCACTTCTTGTTTAAAGCTTATTGTCCAGCCACCGGCGTGTGGCTCTCGGAGTGACTAGTCCTACGGGATAGTCAACTTTCCTTGTCCTTTGGTGGGTTAAAAGGACGTATAAACATCAGCACTACAGTTCGTACACGCCCGTAACGTGGTTGTGACTGGGTTGTTCATAAGTGAACACCCGGCACTAGGGCATAAGAACCGTGTCCGTTACGGTGTGGCTGTAACAAAATTGGCGACCTCGCCAGGATTCTAAAGAATTACAGTGAGTAGGAAAGCAGTGTTAGGGTGTTGTTAGTGTGAGCCCACACACACTAACGATGGAAGACAACCGTGATGTAATTACTTCCTTTGAGGATGGCTCGGCCCGAGCCAGTCCTGTACGTGGCGTTAGTGAACAGCCATGCCTAGGTGAAGATCGGCCTGTTAGTCCTGTTAGTGAGCAGGACGATTAAACTTTGCTCAGGAAGTGCTTGAACAGCCCTTGCAGCATACAACGGACCGTGTTGGTTCTTTTGAGAACGTGATGGGTTCAAGGAGAGTGAGCCCAGCTGCCAGTATTACTGACAACCTTCAGTCTGTCGGAATGGCGGAGGAATAGAGATTCCAACTCGAATTGAAGAAGATGGAGATAGAAGCTACGAACGAAGCCAGAAGATTGGAATTAGAAATCAGAAGGTTGGAGGTGGAGAAGCATAGCGAATTTGAATGGGAAAGATCTAGGCTTGGGGCCAACTCAACTCATAAGGGAGGAGAAGGAGAGAACTCAGTTGAGCGCCAGATGGTAAGGAGTCTGCAGCTCATTCCTGACTTTGACGAGCAGCGGGTTGCAGAATGGTTCAGAAGGTTTGAGAAGAAGGCGGCTGAATTTGGTTGGCCAGAAGGAAGATGGGTTGGCCTTGTGGCCAATAAGCTGAGAGGCAGGGCATTGGAGGCATACGATAATATGTCGGTTGAAGATTTAGAAAGTTATGAGGATTTTAAGGCTGACATCTTGCGGGCTTACGAGCTACGGCCCGAAGCCTATCGCTTAAGGTTCCGAGGTGGGAAAAAGAGACCCGGAGATTCTTACCTCGAGTGTGCCCGCCATTTAGAGCAGGCATTTAAGAGATGGATCACGAGTGAGGGAGTGGATACTCTTCGCGACCTGGAGGAGTTGATGGTCATGGAGCAGTTCATTAATGCTGCTGATAAGGAACTGGTGCCTCTCCTCAGGGAGAAGCGTTTTAAGACGCTAAAGGAGGCTGCCACCTGGGCTGACGACCATGTGTTAGCCCATCGTTCGGAGCCTCGTGCTGGCGGTGGATTTAAGGAGGAAGGACCACGAGGGCCAGGGGGCGGTGGTAATGCTGGTTCTGGTGCTCCACGTTCCCCTCCCCGAAGTCACGGCTTTAGCAATAAGAGCGGGTTTGCTAAGTCTCAATCCCCCGCTGCCCCTTCAGGGCCAAAAGGAGGGTCAGGAGGAAAAATGACCTTTAGTACTCCAAAGTACGATAAACAACCTACGTGCTATAACTGCCATGCCAAGGGGCATTTTCGATCTCAATGTCCCAAACTTGTGACAGCGGGGCCCTCCAAGACACCCCAGAAACCAGTTGCCTTGCTGGTGTGGCCTGACCAGGGTCGTGAGGAGAGGCTGCTCGCTCCTAAGGTTCACGAAGGAGATACAGCTTTTGATGGGCCTGTGTGGGATGGTGAGGAGGGGGTTCAGGAGTCTTCAATTGTTCCCCCCTGTTGTTGCTTCTGTGGCTCCAGCTGACTCGGAGCTGGATTGGTGTCGCCCATTTCTGTGTGGGGGCACTGTTGAGATTGACGGGAGCGAGTATCCTGTTACTGTCTTGCGAGACACTGGCGCACAACAGTCCGTGTGCCGAAATGTCACCGGGACTAAGGTGACTTCTTCAAAGGCAGTGTTGTGTAGGGGCCTCAACGCTGTCGAGAAGTTTGTGACGGCTGAGATGAAGCTGTCGTGTCCACTGATCACCACCTCGGCTCAAGTGGCAGTGGCGGAACAACTGCCTGTGGCAGGTGTTGATTTCCTGCTAGGGAATGACCTAGCAGGAGGGAGAGTTTGGGTGCCCACCCCTACGGGAGGTGAGGCTTCTGAGGTGTCGGGGCATAGTGTGCCCGACCCTGTTGCTGTTGTCACCCAGTCGCAGACCGAGAGGGTGATGCAGGCTGTTGCTTCTGGGGCCGACTGCGACAGAGCAGGGCTACCAGAAGAGGAGAACAGTGGTGAGGAAGAAGCTGCCGCTCCTGGGGCCGACTGCAAAGAGGCAGGGTCACCGGTGTTGGAGGGCAGTGAGGAGGAGGTTGTTGGGGTTGTCACCCGGTCTCAGGCTAGACGGGTGGAACCGGCTGCTACTCTAGGGGCTGACTGCGACATAGCAGGGTCACCGTCAAACGAGAGCAGTGTTAGTCAACTGGATGAGCCAGAGCCGGGCTCTCCAGTGAGTCAAGGTGTGGGGGCTGACTGCCGCAGTGCAGAGCCACCCATAGAAGCACCTGACTCGGCAGAGGTTGTCGCCGAAGGTGAGGAAGGAGTGTTGAGGACAGAGGAGTCTTGTGTTGGCATTCCTCACTCTGCGGGGCACCTCGGAGGAAGCACCC
Source organism: Cancer borealis (assembly GCA_036785275.1). Classification (NCBI taxonomy): domain Eukaryota; kingdom Metazoa; phylum Arthropoda; class Malacostraca; order Decapoda; family Cancridae; genus Cancer; species Cancer borealis. Next base: position 7,928 of record JAXIVD010006236.1, read on the forward strand.
AAGCGGTGGTGTTTCCTGGTTGTGAGGCTGTGGGTCTCGGTACTCAGTCCGGGCCCCAGCCTGGTGTGTCAGACGGTTTGCTGGGGGTCACCTCCGAGGGAGGGGAGACTTCCAACTCTGCGGGGGAGTTGGAGACTCCCACCCCTGCGGAGTGTACCGGAGACAGGGAACAGGCTGTTCCCTTGTCTGGTGACTGTTTGACGGGTGAGGCCCACCTGGAGGGTCCACCCATTTTGGCCGATGAGGAAGTGGTGGATGAGTCCACACCACGCCTCAGGCCCCGGGACAGAACCAGGGAAGTGTCGGTACCGCCCCTGCCGACAGGTCCTGTGGTCCCGTCCAATCTTACTTGTATTGAGCCGGCGTTGCTCATCAAGGGACAGAAAGGGGACCCAGAATTGGCCTCTTGTTTTGCTAAGGTGGGAAAGGAGATAAGGGGAATAGAGGAGTTCCTGCTGCAGAAGGGAGTGTTATACTGCAGGTCGAGGGAGAGTGATGGGAGTGATGTTCTACAGGTGGTAGTGCCCCAGGATTTGAGGGAGGCCCTGGTGCTGTTAGCACACGAGGGACCTATGGCTGGACACCTCGGGGTTCACAAAACTCTTGCCCGACTGCGGGGCAATTTCTGGTGGCCTGGTATGGCCAGAGAGATTACAGAGTTGCTAAGGAGTTGTCACACCTGTCAGATGGTGGGCAAACCCAACCAAAATCCCCCTGTTGCACCCCTGTATCCTATTCCCGCCATGGATCCTTCTTCCACCAGGATCCTGACTCAGTTGGTGTTTGGGCATCGGGTGCGTGGTCCTTTGGACTTGGTGAGGGAAGCCTGGTGTGCTCCCCACTCTGACCGCCCGGAGTCATTCCTGAAGAACGGGTTATGTACTCAGGAAGGACTGGTGAAGGCGCTGGAAGTGGCTCCGCACCATCTTGGAGCCGCGCCAAAGAAGAGGAGAAAATACTATGACCAGAAGATCAAGTATGGCACCTTTGCACCGGGGGGAGGAGACTACTAAGGTTCTGGGCTCGGAACTGGTGGTTCCCGCAGAGCACTGGGGGCAGTGTGGTGTGCTGCTTGGGGAGAGGTTGCAGCACCTGGGAGGAGTGCAGAAGAAGAAGATTCACTGTCAGAGTGAAGTGGCTACCACCGTGGTGAAGCCCAGGGATAAGCGTGAAAGTTCTGTTCAGTTCGACTGGGACTCTGACGAAGACCAGATTGAAGAGCAGCTGAACGCCACCCCAAAGGAGCACTCTGACACTTCTGCCGAAATACCAGAGCAGGCCCGCAAGGAAGATGCGAACCCCGCTGAGGAAGAAGAAGTACATCTTGGGTGCAAGAAGGTTATGCTCCCTCTTGACTTCCAGTCTATGAAGTCCACTGGCCGAGGGAGAGGACGTGGCCGTGGGAAAGGCGTCCTTGGTAAGAGTACGAGTGGCAGGTTCCTTTCACGGACCGTGCCAGGGAGATGGCCTGTTTCATGGCCGAGAGGGTAGAGAAGATGGTGGCCGACTGCTTGTTGCGGGCCCGGGAATCACTCTTGCTGCTTTAAAATTTTGAAAGTCTGTGAAGCTTATAAACTTTTTCCTTTAAGGGGGGGCGTGTTGCGGGCCCCGCCCGTCACACTTGTATCGGCTGGGGAAAACGAGAGTCAAGCCCCACAGAGGAATGAAGATTTCCTGAGAGGGAGAAGAAAGAATGTTAAGGGGCTGGTAAGGAAGAAGGCCACGCTGAGGCTATGACACTCGGTACGGGCTAGGCTAGTAACAGTAGACTGGAGAGGTTAGTCCGGCCCCGTGGACGTAGATTGAAGTTTCTCTGAGGAGAAGGAGTGGAGAGGCATGAGGGGTGTTGTGGAGAGTGTGTGCTTTCCACGTGCGTGGGAGTGTGCTTTGTGTCAGCTGGGTGCGGCTGGGCATGGAAGAGAGTTACATTCTTTGTGTTAGTGGGGAGGCAGAGTAGGTGGCGAGAAAGAACGGGAAGTGTTGGAGACGTGTCTACGTGACATGTCTGTGTGTTATGCCTTTGGTGTTGCGGGACCCACGCGGCTGGTTGGAGATTGCGTGGCGTGGGGTCACGTAGCCGGGCGTGGCGGGAGGACAGAGGGAGAGAGATGAGTTGCCAGCGCGTATTAAGGCGAGGCTTGTTAAATGTTTTATCTTCTCTTCGTTCTCCTAATTTTCCTAACTGTCCTACTTTCTTCTTTGTGTTGCAAGGTATCCTATCTTGTAGACAATTCCTTTCTGCTTCTTCTCGTATGTTTGTTGTTGTCCTGCGTCGTCTCTGTGGCCTGTGGTGATTTTGTGAAAGAGAAGTTATTAGGCTATGTTTGTCGATGCGGCGCGGTGTGTGAGAAACACGGCGCGCCGGTGGTGCGATTTGGCATCTCTGGCTGGGTAGATGGGAGCTTGAGGAGATGCCGTGAGAGAGTCAGTTACTCGCTAGCCGTCACCAAGAACACTTCGCGCTCTGAGCTCCCCACAAATTGGCATTCTTTTGCCTGTAACCTCTTCATATTTAAGGGAGTGGGTTATCTGTTTGGCCTATTAGATAAGGGTTATATTTGTGTAGCTAGACAGCAGGGCCCCGTCTGTAGAGGAAACGGTTACAAGCCAGAGCACTGAGACGAGTGTGGTGACAGTATCATTAACACCTAGCTAGCGGTGAACTCCACCTAGAATTTTGTCAGACTGTTCAGTCTCGGGGAAGTAGTTTCGGCGTTGTCTGCGTTTTGTCGGCGTTGTCTGCGTTGTCGGCGTTGTCTGCGTTGTCTGCTTTGTCGGCGTTGTTTGCCTTTTTCGGCGTTGTCTTCATTGTCCTCATTGAGAGAGAGAGAGCCTATCATCTGGGGCCTCTTGTTTGATAACACAGACGAGGAGTAATCCCGTCTTAGTGTTAATTAATTACGACTCATATAACGCACTGTACGGAGTCTCCTCGTGGGAGGCTACTTTGCAGGGTGTTATTAGAGTCGAGAGGAGTTATTATTCAACCAGGAGTGGGTGGAAAGACATCTTGTGGGCGGTATTCTGGTTGGAGCGATAGCTCCTTGTCTAGGCACTGTAATCTCGTGCTCACTGTAAGTCTCTTTAGAATGTAAGGAGGAGAAGGTGGTTACTACTGGGAGATTCCTTGTTCTTTGGAGGGTTAAAAGAACTGGCGACCTCTTAACGTTAACGTTAAGGTGCTGTGTTTGGGGGCTAAGAGTGTATAGGTTCCTTAACCAGGCACTTCTTGTTTAAAGCCTATTGTCCAGCCACCGGCGTGTGGCCCTCAGAGTGACTAGTCCTACGGGATAGTCGACTTTCCTTGTCCTTTGGTGGGTTAAAAGGACGTATAAACATCAGCACTTCACTTCGTACACGCCCGTAACGTGGTTGTGACTGGGTTGTTCATAAGTGAACACCCGGCACTAGGACATAAGAACCGTATCCGTTACGGTGTGACCGTAACAAACAAACAAACAAAAAAAAAAAAAAAAAAAAAAAAAAAAAAAAAAATATATATATATATATATATATATATATATATATATATATATATGAACATATATATATATATATATATATATATATATATATATATATATATATATATATATATGTACATATATATATATATATATATATATATATATATATATATATATATATATATATATATATATATATATATATGAACATATATATATATATATATATATATATATATATATATATATATATATATATATATATATATATGTACATATATATATATATATATATATATATATATATATATATATATATATATATATATATATATATATACACGCACACACACACACACATATATATATATATATATATATATATATATATATATATATATATATATATATATATATATATATATATGTACATATATATATATATATATATATATATATATATATATATATATATATATATATATATATATATATATTTCGTCGCTCGTTATTGCAACGTTTTCGTGTTCTGTTAATCAACTTATACTTTGGTCACGGGGTACAGAACACTAACTTCTAAAATGATTTTCATTAAAAGATCTTTCCGTGTTCTATAACTTTAATTAACAAATAATCTTCCTTTGCTCCTTCTGTCATATACTAACATCAACTCCTGTCATTTACTAACATCATGCTCCTTCTGTCATATAATAACATAATTCTTTCTTCTTGCTTTGACACATATATAATCAGCACATAAGTAATTCTTCTAGGAGCATATAAAAATATTCATAATCATGGAGCAACACAAAATATTCATAATCACGGAGCAACACTTAATAAAATAATCACGGAGCAATACTTTATAAATCACAAATCCTACACAAAATATCCTTACACTAACATCCTACAGCTGCTTTCAAGACTGCATTAGAACAAGTTTCCACTTACCCCAATATCTCAACAGCTCCATTCTGAGCTGAGTTGATTACTTCTGAGTAGAAGTCTGAGTGAATGCTGCTTCTCTAAGCGAGTAAGCCTCTTTTATTTCCAAAATCTAGACAGTTACCAATTCTCTACAGACACAGCATTTGGGGAAGTTCCTATATTGGTTTAAGGCTAATTGTTAGGTTTACAATATTCGGAAATGAATAGTACATCAGTGACGGCTATGACATTGTTGTTAGGCTAATCCTTAGGCTTGTTTTCCCTCTGTGTGGACAACATTTGAACTCTCGTCTCATAAAATCACTTCCGTCTCACAAAATTTATCTTCCCATTTATCTGACTCTCTGGTCATAAGTAAGCATTACGTTTGTCTTTTGCCCTCTGGTCATAAGTAAACATTACATTTGTAGGGCTGTGTGTGTAACAACATTTGAACTATTGTTTCATAATTAACATATATATCTTCCCTTTTATCTCACTATCTAGTCTGAATGCTGATACCTAGACCATATTGCCTTGTACATTTAATTTCCTGTATATGGATTATCTGCGTGTTTACCTGGCGTTCTGATATGGAACACCTGTTGTTTTGATCTCGCCACTGACTGACCCATAATCTTAGTTTGTATTTGATTTCCTCTCCAATATTTACATTTCCTTACCACGTGGTTCTAAGCCAAATGGTTACTATTCCACATGTATCTTCCACCTTCACATATCACATAATTATGGTCACGACATTACTCGTCAGCAATAAAGCAAAACCCAAAATTCTTTTACAAATATGCAAAGAAAAACCTAAAATGCAAAACGACAATCGGTCCATTAGAAAACCAAAACGGTGAAATCAACGAAGATCCAGAAAAAATTTCCAATATACTTGAAAATCAATATGTGGGAGTATTCAGTGATCCAATTATCAACATGACAATCAACAACCCAGAGGAGTTTTTCTATTGCACTGGATATGATAACAAAATAACAGACATAACATTTACACCAAATGACATAATGGGTGCTATACAGGATATTTCTTTAAATTCCTCAGCAGGGCCTGATAATATACCTGCAATACTCCTCAAAAAATGCAAGGAATCACTGGCAACACCATTATACAACATTTGGAGAGCATCGCTGGACACTGGAAGGATACCGACAATACTCAAGAAAGGAAGGATCTCTCCGATATTCAAAGGAGGTTCAAGAGGACTCCCATCCAACTACCGACCAGTCAGTCTTACCTCTCACATCATCAAGGTGTTTGAGAGAGTGGTCAGGAAACACTTGGTTCAACACATGGAGACCACACAACAATTTAACCCACATCAGCACGGGTTCCGAAGAGGGAGATCCTGCCTATCACAGCTGCTGAACCATTACACAAATATCCTCGAGGACGTGAGTGAGGGAAAGAACGTGGATGTCATATATTTAGACTTTGCCAAGGCCTTTGATAAGGTCGATCATGGAACATTACTGCATAAACTAAAATCAGTAGGTGTTGATGGTAAGCTAGGTATATGGATCCATGCATTCCTGACTGGTCGGAGACAGTATGTAGTGGTAGATGGTGCCATTTCAAAAGGATCGGAGGTGGTTAGTGGAGTGCCCCAGGGTACAGTACTCGGCCCGCTCCTGTTTCTCATTATGATAGGAGACATAGACAAAAACATATACTCCTCCAGAGTCTCCTCCTTTGCTGACGACACTCGGCTCAGCAAGAAAGTAACATCCACTGACGATACGGTAACTCTGCAACAAGATCTAGAAAAGGTATATAGCTGGGCCCAAGAAAATAATATGAAGTTCAACAAGACAAAATTTGAAGTTATAAGATACGGTAAAAATGAAGAATTAAAGGAACACAACTATAAAGTCGGAAATGAAACCATAGTGGAAAAAGAAATAGTAAGAGATCTAGGAGTATGGATGAGTAATAACTGTACCTTCAGGGAACACATATACAGAACTGTCAAGAATGGCAGGCAGATGGCTGGCTGGATCCTCCGAACATTCCAGACCAGACATCCACAACACCTCCTACCACTGTGGAAATCACTTGTAGTCTCCAGAATGGAATACTGCTGCCAGCTGTGGAGTCCCCACAAGACTGGTGAGATCCAGGCTCTGGAGCAGGTCCAGAGAGTGTTTACCAGACACCTACCACACAACCAACAAAACTACTGGCAGAGACTAAAATCATTGGAATTGTATTCCCTACAAAGAAGACGAGAGAGATATATGATCATCTATGTCTGGAAAATCCTAGAGGGCACAGTACCAAATCCCCCAACACAAAGAGGAGAAGGAATACATGGTCAGACCCATCCTAGATTTGGGAGGACCTGTACAAGGAGGTCATTGGACTGTGCCTCTCAAAGGATTAAAACTATCCAGGAAGAAAGCTTCCCCACCATCGGACCAAGACTCTTCAACTGCCTCCCAAGAACCATCAGAGATCTATCCGGATGCAACACAGAGGCTTTCAAGAGGAGGCTGGATAAATTCCTAGAAAACATTCCAGATGAGCCTCATATACCACACGGCCCAACTATCAGAGGGGCTGGGTCAAACTCCATACTGGACCAATACCAGTATGTGAAGAAGTGTGGAAGCGGCGGACCCCCAGGTTGACCGTGGTGAATACCACCTAAACTTAAACAAGAACAAGAACAAGAACATTACCCCCGTCTTCAAGTGCACGTCCTCGGGCACTATATGAATGATGTTGACACGTCGCTGAAGTCGACGGTGGAGGATCCGGCATCAATTTGTGAGATTCCTGGGTGTTGTCCGATTGCTTGGGTAATCGAGAAACGTACCACCAATTATGCATGCGGTTGAGTCCAACGGCTAGTATCACGAAGAGTAAGGCAATCATCACCGTGATACCCATTCGTGACCATTCCGGAAGATCCTCGTTGGCATCCTGCTGTTTCAGTAATGGCTGCAGCTGATCAATATAGTTGTTGAGGGGTAAAGGCTCCAATTGGTTACTGCTGGGTAGGGTGATATTAGTAACATTCATGAGAAATCCATGTTCCCATGTTGTGAAGGGGAGAGGCAGTGAGAAGGGTATGGCTTGATATTTACTGGTTGCATAAATCCATCCTTGTACATATTTGAAGAAAAAAAATAGATGGAAACTCCTTAACAATTTGTGTTTTACACAGTTAGAGACAAATTGTTTTTCAAGAAACAATGCTGATTTCACAAAAATCAGTATTTCTGTTATAAACTGGTCCCATGGTGGACAAATCAATAAATTGTCATATTTCCTACATACATTAAAATCATCCATTAAAAAATAATGAGTTCAGACTCACTAATAACCAAATAATGCTTTGAGTTATAATATAACATGAAAGCATCAGTATGTGGAATAGGATATGGTAAATAATCCATTCTTAAGACATCAAAAGTGTCTGAGGGATCACCTCTGAGGGGAATAAGTAAGTAGAAACTCAATCCATCTAATGCAGTCTTATGTACAACTCGAATAGCAGCTCTATGCAAACCTAAAAATTCTGGTTCAGGAGGGAACAATAAACCAATAGTTTTAACAGAAATATCAACCAATAATTTCAATAACTTAGTGTTAGTTACAATGTGAGGAGAAATATGGTTTTCCAGCATGGTCTGTAACCCAATTCTTGAATTTATATGATCCGCAGAGATAACACTCAAGAGCTAAATGAACATGTAGAAAAGTTTCTAACATAAGCACGTCTTGATTTGTTCCAGTTATTTTATCATTTAATTTATTAAATATTTTTTTCAGTTACACTCGTAGCTGTTTCCAGTTTATCTAATGCTTGGTGTACATTTGTTAAATAACCTAGAGTAACATTCAAATATGAGAATATACATTGATAACTTATATATATATATATATATATATATATATAGACTTATATAGACGAATTCCTGGAAGAGGCCCTAACGGGCCTGTGGCTCCAGTACAGCAGCCTCATTACGACACTGCCGTATATATTTTTTTTATTTATGGGAGATTTGTTTTCTCCCCCCTGAAAGCGGGTCACAAACCCCGTCTGAGATCAGATACCTCATTACTGTTTGGTGAACAGGGACCACACACTTATAAGAGACTTGGTCCATATGTCTCCTACCCGGCGCGGGGATCGAGCCCGCGACCTCTCGCTTGTGAGGCGAGCGTCCTAACCACTAGACCACCGGGTGTAACTTTCCTTTCTTCTTCCGTAAATCGATTAAGAGATTGCAATTTCTCGTTAATGTGATCTATTTGGTCTTGTGTTGCTGTACCAAAATGAGCATTTGCAATTGATCCAATAATATTTACAACACCCTTTTTATGTCTATTTCTCTTGGAATCATTTAAATATGGATCAAGTAATCATTCATAGCAAAATGTAACTGCTTAAACTTTGAATCAAATCTAAAAACATGTTGCATGATTAAATTACTAGTAAAATCATTATCTTTTATACTATCAAGATTGCGACTAATATTGATTGTAAGGTTTTCAGCTCTTTTAGTGGGTTCAGTGATATCATCAATACTTATTTAAAAAGAAATATAATAATAAATTACTAATATACATTTTTATGTATATTCTATAGGTTCTTTATCCTCTTCAAATGAATTTTCTAATGCACTCCCCATTGAATTATCTACTGCATTATTCACTGAATTATCATCTGTATCCTCAGAAAAAACAGAAATGGATCTACGGGTTGAAGGCTTATTCTTGTTTCTCTTGTTTCACCATTGTCATGCACTGGATATGCTCTCTTTACATTAGTATTTAAATATGGTGTAATATTATCTTCATGTATAACACGTACTCTATCTGTATGTAACGTTTTTATATCGCCGGATCTAATATTTCTTACTTTTATTACTACATCACTCATTTTATCTAACACTCTGAATAGTTCATTATAGGCTGGCTGTAGTTTTGACGGTAACCCTTTTCTTGGTACTTGTCTTATATATATTCTGTCTCCTATTTCATTTATTATTATCTTTGCTCTCTTATTTTGCTTTCTTTGTAACCTTCCTTAAGCTTCCTCTAAATATAGTTGCCTTCTTGCATAAACTCTACTAGCTTTAGTTGCCATTTCCTGTTTATAATCATCAATATTATACCATGTTTTCTCTTCTTTCATTATTTCAAAAGGGAAATAAGGATCCCTAAGGTACATTAAGAAAAAATGGACTATCTTGGAGACTTCTATGAAACGCCGTGTTATAGGCAAAAGTAGCTATAGGGAGCATTGTATCCCAAATACCAACATTATCTTGCACTAAAGTACGTAATATATTCAATACAGTATCATTTGATCTCTCTGTCACGCCATTGGCTTGTGGATGTTATGGAGTGGTTGTTATATGATTCATTTGCAACAAGTCAGCTACTTCTTTTAATATTTCATTAACAAATACTTTACCTTGGTCCGTAACCAAAGTCTTAGGTATTCCTTGCTTACATACCACTGATTCAAAAAATACTTGAGCTACTTCTATAGCTGTCTTTGTTCAGCAATCAAATATCTTGTAAGCACATTAATAAATACTATACAATATTTACATCCTTTTTATGAATTTCCTATCGGCCAAAATAAATCCATGTGTACACGCTCAAAAGGCATGCGTACATCAGAATAACTTCTCAGTGGTGTTGGGGCGTCCCCCAGTCGCTTAAAGCGATTACATACCAGACATGCTTTGCAATAATTCTCAACATCTTTTTACATACCGATCCAGTATGAAAACTTTTGACATCTTGCTAAGGTAACTTGCACACCCCCATGCCCTGTAGGTAGCATAGTGTGTGCCAGTTTCAAAGCTTGATGTTTATAAGAATTAGGCATTACATTTTGTCTAGTCATTTCACCATAATTATTTTTAATCAATCTATATAACATTATTATCCACATTTATTTCTTCTAAATTCAATCTTCTAACTGTCTTTTTGTGCTTACTTAACTCTTTTTCAAATGTGTCAACATCGTAACCTTTCTTTAATAATTGTTTCAATAATCCATAATACTCATCTTCATCTAGTAATCTCATAATAATTGTTTCAATAATCCATAATACTCATCTTCATCTAGTAATCTCATAATAATTGTTTCAATAATCCTTAATACTCATCTTCATTGAGTAATCTCATAATAATTGTTTCAATAATCCATAATACTCATCTTCATTGAGTAATCTCATAATAATTGTTTCAATAATCCATAATACTCATCTTCATCGAATAATCTCATAATAATTGTTTCAATAATTCATAATACTCATCTTCATCGAGTAATCTCATAATAATTGTTTCAATAACCTATAATACTCATCTTCATCGAGTAATCTCATAATAATTTTTTCAATAATCCTTAATACTCATCTTCATCGAGTAATCTCATAATAATTGTTTCAATAATCCATAATACTCATCTTCATCTAGTAATCTCATAATAATTGTTTCAATAATTCATAATACTCATCTTCATCTTGTAATCTCATAATAATTGTTTCAAAAATCCTTAATACTCATCTTCATCGAGTAATCTCATAATAATTGTTTCAATAATCCATAATACTCATCTTCATCTAGTAATTTCATAATAATTGTTTCAATAATTCATAATACTCATCTTCATCTTGTAATCTCATAATAATTGTTTCAATAATTCATAATACTCATCTTCATCTTGTAATCTCATAAATTTATCTAAATCCCATTCGAGATACATATATGCTTTTTTTTCTGTTACCACACATAAATTTTCATCTTGCAATAACTCATTATAATCATCATTACCTTCTAGGCTATCCTCGTGATGCCTTAATCTAGACAACAATCAGCTACCTTATTTTAATTACCGGGGATATATTCCACTTTTATATCAAATTCAGCTACTAGTAATTGCCATCTAGCGATTCTACTGTTCGCATTTGAGGTAGTTAATAGCCATACCAGGGGTCGGTGATCAGTGTGAACCATTATAGGAAATCATAGACATAATGTCCTGTTTATTTTCAGACCATACACAAATGCTAGTGCTTCTTTTTCAATTAATCTCAGCCTTATTTAATTTTCTGCCATAAACGTAAGTGGTCTCAGATTATCATATTCATCCCTTTGTCGTACAACACCACCAATTGCAATATTAGAACCATCCGTGGTAAGATAAAATGTTTTTTTTTTTTCAAAATCAGGAAAAAATAAGTGTTATTTGTTCCGACAATACTCTTTTGAGTTTAACAACTGCTTCTTCAGCTTCATTATTCCATTCTATGTATTTTTTTTATATTAATTTTTCCATTCATATGACCTTTTGTAAGTTTATTTAAGAGAGCTGCTATTCCAGCATAACCTTGTATAAAATTTTTTTTATAGTAATTAGTCATCCCCAAAAATGATTGTAACTCTCTTACCGTTTTGGGTGTGGACATCTTATTTACAGTTTCTAATTTATTTTGCTGAGTTTTTAATCGCTCTGCGGAGATGATATGTCCAAAATATTTTACACTTGTCTTAAAGAAGTGCATTTCTTTAAATTCACTTTTAATTTTGATTATTGGAGTCTAAGGAATATCCTTTCAAGATTATTTATATTATCCATCAACTTGAATTATAATGTCATCTAAGTATACATGTGTATTATGGCTTTATGTTAGGTAAGGGATATGAATTATTCATAACATGAGTATTTAAATTCCTGAAATCTATACAAAGCCTTAATTTTCCATCCCTTTTATTTACTGGCACCAAGAGTGACTGAAAGGATGATCTTGAAGGTCTTATTATTCCCTGTTTTTCCATAATTTTAATTTGTTCTTTTACTTTTTCATGAAAACAAAACTGGAACAGAGTATGGCTTTCTAGGCTTAGGGATTGATTCTAGTTTGATAGTATGATAATAAAATGGAGTTATACTTGGAGAATCATCTTCATTTGCGAAGACTGATGGATATTTCATAATAAGTCCCTTTAGGATCTTATTTTCATTACTGTTTACAGAAAAATGTCATATATTGTCTGAAAAAACAATTCTGTTGTTCCTCCTTAATTTTTTTTCTGTTATGGTATTCACATTATCACACTGATCAACAAGCAAATAATCTTTATTACATGGCTGAACAAATCCTAAGGTTCTCCTTGGTTCTAACTCAATTTTCTCATTTGTCACATTCATATACTGCATAACGAACCTGGATTTCTTATTTTCTTTATCAGATTCTAATTTCACTATCTCCGGGCATAATGTGTGAGATCCAGCATTTCCTACTACTGGCTCAAAATAGCTATATCATAATTCACTAGACAGGTCTCTAGTACAATAAAACTTATATTCTCTCAAAAATAGCTATATAACAATCCACTAAACTGGTTTCCAGTTCTATAAAACTTATATTTTTTTCCTTCTAATACTGTTGCATCTGGTACTAAACACTTGAATTTACTATACTCTATAATCTTTTTTCGTGGCGTTTTATTTACTTTCGGTACATGCAGTGCATGTTCTAACGATATTTCAACTGTAGTCACATTATTTCCTTCAATATAGAGCTTCAGTGGGTTAGTCTGAAATTTCACATCCTACCTTTCCATAAAATGCCAGCCTAATATCAATTGTGAAGTTAATCCTCTTTCTTCACTAATAATTAATTCATAAATAAAATTTCTTCCTCCTATTTCTAGTATTAATCTTATCTTTCCTGCAGTGGCCATAACATTTCCACTTGCGTTACGGATTGTGGTTAAATCTTGAATTATTTTAATTTTTTCCTAATGCTCTCGCTAATTCAGCTCTTATTATAGAGACTCCTGCTCCAGTATCAAATAATGCTAATTGCTCCTTACTATAATTGCTCCTTACTATTTTCATCTCCTAGTTTCACTTAAATAAATACGTGGCCTGATTTTCCATTTACTGCTTCTATAACTACCATAGATGAATCGCCACCTAAAAATATGACCAAATCGATGATATCTGAGGCTCGATAGTGTTGTGTATCGTGATTGATTAACCCACATCCTTGACAATAAGTCTTATTCTTTCCTGTTGTGGTCTGATGAACCGGGGTTCCCTGTGGGGTGATGGAGTTTACTGGAATACCCTTACTCATTTCTTTCCTTATTGCAACATCCGTAAGCTGAAGGCTTGGGTGTGAGGCTACATATTTTAATGCCTTTTTATAGACAGTCAAAGGAATTTTCATATCATCTTCTGTTTAAAATGCATGAGAAGTCTTTGGGTAATGCATTTATAATAATGGAAACCAACATATCACTATAAACTTCCTTGCCTGTAGGCTTAAGTGATTCTAACTGTTCAACAATGCCTTCAATTCTGATGTAGAATTCAGTTAATGTCTCTTTCGGTCTACGAGTAACAGATGACAATTCATGCATAAGGCTTGACTCACTGCCTCCACAAAATAAGGTAATCCGATAACCTTATTAAAATTCTTCCTTGCATTATCTGTAATTGCCCCTACAATATGATCCTTGCCAGGTGATTGTGCTTGAGCCATTTTGTCTAAAGTTTTCTTGCAACACAAGATAAAAAATTAATGGGATTAATTCTCTAGGCCTCAATTATTTCTTTAAGCTGCTAAGCTTTAATAGGCCAGGATTAACGCATTTCATTCATATATTCACTTGAAAATTATACAATTTTGAAAACTAAGTTGAAATTGCAAAAAAAAAAAATTTCTTTTGTCTTCAATTGTACGATTGCTTGCAATCTATTAATCCATTTAACAATTTCTACAATGTTGCAAAATATATATATAACAATTTCTGCAATGTTGCAATGTTGCAATTACTACAATGTTGCAATTTATGTAATGATGCACTTTCTGCAATGTTGCAAGATACAATATATTCAATGTTGCAATATATGCAATGTTGCAATATCATCAATGTTGCAATAATATCCCACCGCTGCCACCAATTTCGTCGCTCGTTATTGCAACGTTTTCGTGTTCTGTTAATCAACTTATACTTTGGTCACAGGGTACAGAACACTAACTTCTAAAACGATTTTCATTAAAAGATCTTTCCGTTTTCTATAACTTTAATTAACAAATAATCTTCCTTTGCTCCTTCTGTCATATACTAACATCAACTCCTTCTGTCATTTACTAACATCATGCTCCTTCTGTCATATAATAACATAATTCTTTCTTCTTGCTTTGACACATATATAATCAGCACATAAGTAATTCTTCTAGGAGCATATAAAAATATTCATAATCATGGAGCAACACAAAATATTCATAATCACGGAGCAACACTTAATAAAATAATCACGGAGCAATACTTTATAAATCACAAATCCTACATAAAATATCCTTACACTAACATCCTACAGCTGCTTTCAAGACTGCATTAGAACAAGTTTCCACTTACTCCAATATCTCAACAGCTCCATTCTGAGCTGAGTTGATTACTTCTGAGTAGAAGTCTGAGTGAATGCTGCTTCTCTAAGCGAGTAAGCCTCTTTAATTTCCAAAATCTAGACAGTTACCAATTCTCTACAGACACAGCATTTGGGGAAGTTCCTATATTGGTTTAAGGCTAATTGTTAGGTTTACAATATTCGGAAATGAATAGTACATCAGTGACGGCTATGACATTGTTGTTAGGCTAATCCTTAGGCTTGTTTTCCCTCTGTGTGGACAACATTTGAACTCTCGTCTCATAAAATCACTTCCGTCTCACAAAATTTATCTTCCCATTTATCTGACTCTCTGGTCATAAGTAAGCATTACGTTTGTCTTTTGCCCTCTGGTCATAAGTAAACATTACATTTGTAGGGCTGTGTGTGTAACAACATTTGAACTATTGTTTCATAATTAACATATATATCTTCCCTTTTATCTCACTATCTAGTCTGAATGCTGATACCTAGATCATATTGCCTTGTACATTTAATTTCCTGTATATGGATTATCTGCGTGTTTACCTGGCGTTCTGATATGGAACACCTGTTGTTTTGATCTCGCCACTGACTGACCCATAATCTTAGTTTGTATTTGATTTCCTCTCCAATATTTACATTTCCTTACCACGTGGTTCTAAGCCAAATGGTTACTATTCCACATGTATCTTCCACCTTCACATATCACATAATTATGGTCACGACATATATATATATATATATATATATATATATATATATATATATACATATATATATATATATATATATATATATATATATATATATATATATATGTATATATATATATATATATATATATATATATATATATATATATATATATATATATATATATATATATATATATATATGTACATAATGATAGCGACCTTTGGCATCTGAGGAAACCGCGGGAAGTTCTTTTGAGCAGACGGCAGTTCCTGGGAAGCTGCCTGACTAGACGGACGTACTGTAACCTACTATTCAGTAAACTACACCAAGGAGGCCCCTGTGTTTATCTGAATACCCTACATGGCGCAGTGAGATGGCGTCCTCAAGGCACCCCAGGTTCTCACCGAACGGCAGCCGGCAGGCGAGGACTAGACAGCCCCCCGCCCTCTCAATGCAGGATGCTATGACGCTGCTACGGGCCGGCATGGCCTCTCTGAGCACCGCACATCAAGCGTCGAGTGGCAAGCTGCCCGCTGCTGCCACACCTGAGAAGTGTGCCATGGAAATGACATCAGCAGGCTTCAGGTCGTAGCGTCGGTCAGTGGAATCCTGGCTGAGGCTGGCGAAATGGCCACATCAGGAGGCAGTGCTACACATCCGACTACTCTGTGTCCCCTCTCTGCAATGCACGCTGGATGCGAGATACGACACCAGGCAATGGGAGGCGCTGACGCCTAAGGAGGCACTAGATGCCATAGGTAAGCTCGTGCGACAGTCGTCGAACCAGGCAGTGAAGTGGTGTGAGTTTTTCGGAGTGCATCAGGGCAGCGGCGAGTCGGTCAGTGTGTACTATAGCCTCCATTCCCTCTTGGACACCCAGGCCGAGAGGTGTTAATTCCTTAATCCCTTACCGACTTCCCTCCCTCCTTCCCTCCCTCCCTCCTTCCACTCCAACCTCTTCCTCCTTATTCTCTTTTTTGTTCTCTCTCTCTTTCTCTCTAAATTAATGTATAATATAGAAAAAAGGAGAGAGAGAGAGAGAGAGAGAGAGAGAGAGAGAGAGAGAGAGAGAGAGAGAGAGAGAGAGAGAGAGAGAGAGAGAGAGAGAGACCTCCTTTGACCCAACCTGTGTGTGTGTGTGTGTGTGTGTGTGTGTGTGTGTGTGTGTGTGTGTGTGTGTGTGTGTGTGTTTGCTTTTGGACGCTGGAGATTGTTTGCTTTTTGATAAATAAAAAATGATGTTTGAATTATTCAAAGAGAGAGAGAGAGAGAGAGAGAGAGAGAGAGAGAGAGAAGAGAGAGAGAGAGAGAGAGAGAGAGAGAGAGAGAGAGAGAGAGAGAAAAAAAAAAAGAGAAAGAGAGAGAGAGAGAGAGAGAGAGAGAGAGAGAGAGAGAGAGAGAGAGAGAGAGAGAGAGAGAGAGAGAGAGACACTTCCTTTGACCCAACCTTTCCTTATCTACCAATTAACTACCTGAGGG
>JAXIVD010006237.1:7500-12500 GCA_036785275.1 Cancer borealis
CTCGCTCCTCCCTCTATAAACAACCCCGCCCACCCCCTGCCAGTGCTTTCCCCCACCCACAAACCCCTGCCACGCCTCACCCCTCACGCCCAACCAATAACGGGCCAAGACGAGGCTGAAGGGTAAGGCTGCACGCGATGGGGCAGTGCAAGGACTCCTCCTTCCAGCCCCGCCCCGCCCCGCCTCCTCCACCCCCTCAATACGAAGGAACGGAAGAGAGAGAGAGAGAGAGAGAGAGAGAGAGAGAGAGAGAGAGAGAGAGAGAGAGAGAGAGAGAGAGAGAGAGATAAATAGACATAGATAGACATATACATATAAAGAAATACACACATACAGACAGACATAGACAGGCAGACAGACAGAAATAGACAGACAGGGGGGACAGAGACATCTCAAGAAGTGACTGAGATGTACGATGAGAAGAAAGAAGAAGAAGAAGAAGAAGAAGAAGAAGAAGAAGAAGAAGAAGAAGAAGAAGAAGAAGAAGAAGAAGAAGAAGAAGAAGAAGAAGAAGAAGAAGAAGAAGAAGAAGAAGAAGAAGAAGAAGAAGAAGAAGAAGAAGAAGAAGAAGAAGAAGAAGAAGAAGAAGAAGAAGAAGAAGAAAAAGATAAGAAAAAAGGGGAAAGGGTGAAGAATAGAAAAAGATACACCATAACGGCAACGGAGAGAAAAAAAAGACGAAAAGAGAGGAAAGAGACGAGGAAGAGAAGGAAGACAAAAAGAGTGAGGCAAGATGTCAGTGGAGAGAGAGAGAAAAATGTAAAATGGAGGAGTATTAAGAAGAGAAATATTCGGGGCAATTAACCGTACCTGGCCGCGGGAGGGGACGTCTTACCTGGTGGCGGCACGCAGGTGTACACAGGTGCGGTGCCATCCACACACACACACACACACACACACACACACACACACACACACACACACACACACACACACACACACACACACACACACACTAATAGACAGATGGACAGGTAGATAGACAGACAGGCATACAGATAGATAAACAGATAGCTAGAGAGAGAGAGATAGAAAAACAACCACCAGATAACTTATGCAAACACAGATAAACAACAAAACAAAAAAATAGATACGAAAGCCTCAAATATATATAGAGAAAATAAGGCTCCCCATAAATCCCTTTACAAATAGTTAAAACGAAGTAGATGAATTCAGTCAAACCTTCACTGTGTATCTATTTATTTATCTACTTATTTATATTTTAACAAGCAATATCTGATAGACCTAAAGTTGCATCTCCTTCCTTAGCGCAGGATAAGAACACAGTCATTACATTTAAAAGATAGACGAGAGAACACCATTTAATTGTTCTGTTCAGTTCTCTTCTGTTCTGTTCTCTACCACAAAACATATTAACATATACCTACCCCATCCTCCCTCCTTCAAAACATAAGTCCATCTCCCACACCACCACCACCACCACCACCACCATCACCACCACCACCACCATCACCACCACCACCACCACCACCACCACCACTCCTTCACTCCCTCCCTCGCACAACCACTACTCAAATGTCTCCCTTCATTCCCTGCCTTCCTCCATTCCTCAACACGAGTCTCCAATCCACTGTGACCTCCACCTACAGATGACACTCTACCGTCCACAATTATTCCACTTGATCCTTCTAATCCTCGGTCCAGCTGGCTATCCATTCCTTCCTACGTGACACTGTTACATAACTTTTCCCTTACGTACCGCCATGCAACCCACGCATACAGATGTAACTAAATATATGTGTCTGTCTGTCTGTCTGTGTCTGTATGTGTCTCTGTCTGTCTGTTTTGTCTATGTATCTGTCTGTGTCTCTGTGTCTGTGTCTGTCTCTGCACCATCACCATTAGACACCCTCACTATACCACTTCACAATCTTCCTGCACCACAACCTCACAACACTACCACACAACGTTAAATCTCACCACACATACCATCCTCATCCTTACCTCACCACCACAATATCTTTCCCCTCAACCTCACCACACACATCTTATCTTATCCATCACGAAAATTAAAGCCTTCCTCATTATTATTCATCACAAGCAGTCCTTTTCCCCCCCCTCCCCCCCTTCTCTCCCACCCCGGAACCTTCAGATGACTCACTCGTCCCTCCCAGTGAACCCGCGGGACCACTCATGACCGCGAGACTTTATCCTGAAGGTGGCCACTGTTTACCTGGCTCAACCGCCCTCTAATTAGCAGCGCTCCGCCAGTTAAATGGGAAGCGAGCAACGGAAGTGGAGAAAAGTGGAGGAAAATAAACTGAAATAGCTTATGTGGAGTAATAGGAGGAGGAGGAGGAGATGATGAGGAAGAGAAGGAGAAGGGAGAAGAATGGGTATGGAAGAAGAGGAAATATGGTGGAGACGAACAAGAATGAATAGAAGTAGAAGAAAAGCAGGATTGAAAAGTGGAAGAAGGGGAGAGAGAGAGAGAGAGAGAGAGAGAGAGAGAGAGAGAGAGAGAGAGAGAGAGAGGAGGAAAAGAAGGAGGAAAGGAAATTATCTTTTACCTCCTTAAACTTTACCTTCCAAGAATATAACTCCTTCCCTTCCATTTTCCTCTCTTCCCCCTTCCCTAGACACTCTTTCCTCTTCCCTTCTCTCCCATTACCACCATCATCTTCTCCTCGTCAATGTTCCTCCCTCCCTCCCTACCCTTTATCCCTTTCCTCCATACTGACCCATGCCCATCCCCTCCTTACCCCCCCCCCCTCATGTTCATCTGACCTTTTTCATCATTCTCTCTACCTTGTGTCAGCCATTATTAAAAGGCAGGGAAACACATTTACCTTGATTTAACTTGTGTGTGTGTGTGTGTGTGTGTGTGTGTGTGTGTGTGTGTGTGTGTGTGTGTGTGTGTGTGTGTGTGTGTGTGTGTGTGTGTGTGTGTGTGTTCGTACCTGTCTCGTCTGTCATTAAGTAATTACGCACAAACTAACGAGCCACTTGCCACACGCGGGTCATGAACGAACTCAAACACCAATTATTATTAGTGTTTGCGATTCCTTCTTTTTTTTTTTCTTCCTTTTTTTTGGGATGGAGTTTATGACTTCACCACCACCACCACCACCACCACCACCACGACCACCACCACCACCACCTCCACCACCAGTACTACGACTACTACAAATAATGGCAACTACATTTATAGGTCATGAACCCAATTTTTTTTCTTCTTCTGGTGTGTGTGTGTGTGTGTGTGTGTGTGTGTGTGTGTGTGTGTGTGTGTGTGTGTGTGTGTGTGTGTGTGTGTGTGAAAATGAACAGACTTCCAGCTTCCAGTGAGAGAGAAGTACGTACACGAGTAGACGTTAAGAGGGAGTGAAGGAATGAAGGGAAGAAGAGGGAACGAAAACAAAAAGGGAAGAAGAGGGAACGTAAATCGTAAGGAGAGAAACGGGAAGATAAATAGTAAGAGAAAAAGAGAGAAGGTAAATAATAAGAGAGAAAATGGAAGGGAAAAGTGTGAGGAAGGGAGAGAGGAACAAGAGGAGCGGATGGGGAGAAACAGTAGAGAGTGACAATAAAAGGGAGAGAAGGAGGAGAAAAACGAGGAGGAAAACGAGGAGGAGGAGGAGGAGGAGGAGGAGGAGGAGGAGGAGGAGGAGGAGGAGGAGGAGGAGGAGGAGGAGGAGGAGGAGGAACACATAGGACATAGGAGGAGGAGGAGGAGGAGGAGGAGGAGGAGGAGGAGGCAAGTATCACGTGGTAAAACAACATTACATTAAGAGAACAAGCAAGGCAGTGACGCTCTCTTAGAATCATTTGTATCGGGACACAAACCCTCCTTCTTTCCTCCCTCTCTCCTCCCTCTCCCTCCCCTCTTCCATTCCCTCCCTCTGCCCCTCCGTCACGGGTAATTCCACGAGGCCAGTTAATTACTCTCGTTTAAACACAGTTACCTTAGCCTGACAGAAATTCCTCCCTCCCTCCCTCCCTCCCATCCTTCCTCCTTCCCTCTACCTACCTTCTTCCCTCCCTCCTTTTCTACCTCCATTTCTCTTTCGTAAAATGTGACCCTTATGTAATTTGATGATTTAGATGTTTAGTGCAAAAGGTTTAGAAAATTAGAAGGCGTGGATGTAAGGTGTGTGTGTGTGTGTGTGTGTGTGTGTGTGTGTGTGTGTGTGTGTGTGTGTGTGTGTGTGTGTGTGTGTGTGTGTGTGTGTGTGTGTGTGTGTGTGTGTGTGTGTTAGGGTGGACGGAGTGCGTGAAAATAAGAAGAAATAAGTAAGAATATGAAGAAAAAAAAGTGAGAAAAAGAGAAAATTATACTCAACAGAAGCAAAAACAGAAGGAAAAACACACACACACACACACACACACACACACACACACACACACACACACACACACACACACACACACACACACACACACCTAACTACCCGTACCCTCCAAACCCAAAATAAAATAAATAACAAAAATAAAGGCTATGAAATCAAATTCCCCTCAGCTCTAGGATTACAAATAACCATAACCTACTGCCGAAGCCAAAGAATAAGTGGCCCTTCTTCAGGCCTTTCCGTGTCTCTTAGGGCTATGTAACAAAGGGTTAGGTTGGGGTGGCGTGAGATACCGGAGCCAGGATGAGACCACCAGCCCACTTCAAACCCTTTAATCAGGTGAGTTTTCTGAGAATCTCACGCTACGGATGGTCTTGTGTTCAGTGCTCTGCCTCTCTTCTATGTTCTCTATTTCTCTACTTATATCCTATCCTCTCCACCTTCCACCTGATCCTCCTTCCTCTGATACTGCTTCTATTATTTTCTCTTGTCTCCTCCTCCTCCTCCTCCTCCTCCTCCTCAAGGCACGCATCTTCCCAAACAGGATAAGGTGATCTCAAAATCTTCGCCACGCCCATCACCTCAATAATCAGCCAATTTTACCTGAGAAGCCACACGCATATAGTCTTCTGTACACGCCACACGACACACACACACACACACACACACACACACACACACACACACACACAC
>JAXIVD010006237.1:15000-24927 GCA_036785275.1 Cancer borealis
ACAACTCCACCTTACAAGCTAGTGACAGACACATGGATCATATTAATGGCAGTCATCACGGATATAACAAGTAGTCATTTAATCACCACCACAACCACCACCACCACCACCACCACTACGTGATCTTCATCTTCCAGAACCTCCACCACCATCACTACCACTACCACCACCATAACTATAATTCATAACTTGCA
Source organism: Cancer borealis (assembly GCA_036785275.1). Classification (NCBI taxonomy): domain Eukaryota; kingdom Metazoa; phylum Arthropoda; class Malacostraca; order Decapoda; family Cancridae; genus Cancer; species Cancer borealis. Next base: position 15,195 of record JAXIVD010006237.1, read on the forward strand.
GCCACAAACACCACCATCACTGCAAAATTGTCCTTCCCTCACCACCACTACCACTACCACTGCCACCACCACTACCACCACCACCGCCACCACTACCACAACTATTATCTTCCAACACGACCTTTTTTACGTACCATAGCAACCCCTTTCCCCTCCTCTTCCTCCTCTTCCTCCTACTCCTCCTCCTCCTCCTCCTCCTCCTCCCTTAGAACTCGCTTCACACCAAGACATTTTTCAATTCCACGGAGACAGTGATCCCGTAACAAGAAAGCAATTGACCTGCGGAGGGATTACAGTCAAGAAGGAGGAGGAGGAGGAGGAGGAGGAGGAGGAGGAGGAGGAGGAGGAGGAGGAGGAGGAGGAGAAGGAGGAGGAGGAGGAGGAGGAGGAGGAGGGGTGCGACACGCGGATGACACGGAAGACCAGATTCACCAGCCGCTTTCACCTGTTCTCGTTGCCACTGTTCTCTTTTTGTTTGTTTCAATTCATTTGTTGTTAGAGGAAGACTTACGACCACCACCACCACCACCACCACCACCACCACCACCACCACCACCACCACCACCACCATAGTAACAAAAAGCAATACGTAAAAACAACATAAACAACAACAAAAAAAGTTATCCACCTCTCATCTCTTCAAACAGACACACACACACACACACACACACACACACACACACACACACACACACACACACACACACACACACACACACAACAGTGACTAAATATGTTGAAAGGATTGAGAAGGTATAAAGAACAGCCACAAAATAAGAGCCTGACATGAGAGATCTTAGCTATAAAGAAAGACTTATTAAATTACAATTACCAACATTACAAGAAGAAAGGGATTTTTTAACGTAATTTTGTTGTCCCTTGGCCAATATCCTTTTAATGTATAAAAAAAATCATGTTATAGAAATATGTCGAACGTGCAGAAAATATTGACGTTAATTAGTAGTGTATCTTAAGAGTAAATTTCAATAGAACCTAACAAGAAATTATATAAGAAAGCATTAAGGATTGGATGCGAGTGATTTCAGGTTTCTAGACAGGGCAATACACCAGTAGAATATATTACCTGATCATTTGTGTGCCAAAAACAATCACAGTTTTAAAGAAAATATAATAAAAAAAATAATGACATAGTATCAAAAGACGAGCGGGATTTAAAAAAAAAAAATGTTTCCCCTTAGCCGGTACTCTTTTAATGTTAAAAAAAAAAAAAAAAAAAAAAAAGATGAGACAAAATAAGCTTGATTCTGTCCTGTAAATATACGATTTGGTAAGAATTTTGACACATTACATACACACACACACACACACACACACACACACACACACACACACACACACACACACACACACACACACACACACACACACACAAGGTCATACTGTCTCTGTACCACGTCACGTTCTAGTACAAACATATAATAAGGCCATGTAAGATTTTCCCCCTTCTGTCCCTCCTCCTCCTCCCTCTTATTAGCCGCGACCCGCTCAGGTAACACAGGTGATCTGCACTACACCAACGAGGGGACTTTTCATCAACCTTCCCCAGTGCAAGTAAAAACTATTCGTACTAATCTCGTTTTGCTTCGTTATATTTTGTATTGCGTATCACCAAACCCGAATAACACTTCTACCTGTGTAATTTTATATCGTTAATAACAACAACAATGACAGAGGCCATGGAGGTCATTCAATGTGCGAGTAAACAGACTTACTTAGATCACACGATTAAAGTAACAATAATAACACAATAATGAGTAATGTTTCAGCAATTTGTGTCAGAATAGAAACAAGGTGTGTCGTTAAGCTTACAACGCCTTGTAAGGGGTGGTGATGTGGGGACAGGAGGGGCGGGGCGGGGCAGAGCGGGGAGGAGTGAGGTGGGACAGGTGTGGCGTGTCGTCAGGGGGGCGGGAATTAAGGTGAAAAAAACGAATGCAAAGAAGAGGAGGGAGGGGAAGAGGAAGGAGGAGCAGGGTAACACATGGATAGCCTTGCATTATAATAAATCTACATACAATAGTAGAATTTGATCATTCCTCTCACTCTCTCCGTCTGTCACTAAGTCAATCAGTCACTCGCTCACATAAACCCTCCTTCACCCACACCCACACCCACACACACACACACACACACACACACATACACACACACAGACCAGCACCTCATAAATTCACCATTGGGGTCAAACAAACAGACACTTAAGGTTTCCAGCACTGATAATGACGACCCTTAACCTTATACCCTCAACCATAAAACAGTTGTAATGGGAAGTGTAAGGTGGAAGGAGGACAAACACGAACATAGCGACATCCTCCATCTAGTAAAGCAACGTAAGCGACTAGGTCAGGTCAGGTCAGGTCAGGTTAGGTTAGGTTAGGAATGTATGTACAACCACGGCAAAAAAGAACTGGACGGGTAGGCTAGGGCAATGCTCCTCTTTACTCTCTTCTCCAGCCTGTCTGCAGATGTTCCCTCCTCTCCCGCGTCCCCCCCTCATCCTAGTCTCCATCTGTCTCTCTCTCTCTCTCTCTCTCAAGTACTCACCCAATTCACACAACACAATGGACATAGAACAGATAATCCTTGACAGCCCCGCCACCACGCAGCAACGATACTTTTACATACATAGAGCAAGGTCCTTGAGAAGTGTAGATAGTATGGGTGATATTGGCTTCTTCGATGCTGCAAGTTTCCCATAAAAAAAATGTATAATTGAGGTATTAGTTAAGTACACGTAACTACCATGTACAGAGGTAAGTCAAGACAATTCTGGTGAGCAAAACAAGGCTTCCGTAAAAGGCGAATAGAAATAGGAGATGTGCAAAAACAGTATTCCTGTACGAGGTAAGATAGAAAGGATTGACCTTCACCTTGTATATACTTTTTGTCTATGCCAGCCGCGATATTTTTTTGTGCACCACCATTCTGAACCAGTTTGTGAATGTTGCCCTCTATCCTTTTTTTTCCGTCCTCCTCTTGCTGCTCCGCCTCCTCCTCCTTTTTCTTTTTCTTTTTCTTTTCCTCTTCCTCCTCCTCTTCTTCTTCTTCTTCTTCTTCTTCTTCTTCTTCTTCTTCTTCTTCTTCTTCTTCTTCTTCTTCTTCTTCTTCTTCCTCCTCCTCCTCCTCCTCCTCCTCCTCCTCCTCCTCCCCCTCCTCCTCCCCCTCCTCCTCCCCCTCCTCCTCCCCCTCCTCCTCCCCCTCCTCCTCCTCCTCCTGGCGGAGCAAAGAACTAGGCCTTCTGGGGACACACTAATGACCGTCATGAAGGGATCATCTGTGCTTTGAACACTCTTTTTGTATACAAGTGGTCACCATAAGAGAGAGAGAGAGAGAGAGAGAGAGAGAGAGAGAGAGAGAGAGAGAGAGAGAGAGAGAGAGAGAGAGAGAGAGAGAGAGAGAGAGAGAGAGAGAGAGAGAGAGAGAGAGAGAGAGAGAGAGAGAGAAAAAAAAAGAGAGAGAGAGAGAGAGAGAGAGAGAGAGAGAGAGAGAGAGAGAGAGAGAGAGAGAGAGAGAGAGAGAGAATGTTTACCACTATACGGTAGTATGTCAACCAAAAGAGATACGTGGAGAAGAGTGGGAGAAACCTTTGTCCTGCGGTGAACCTGAAGAGGCTGATGATGACAACACACACACAAACACACACACACACACACATGCACACAAAGTCACCTTTCCCCCTACTCCTCCTCCTCAAGCGTTCCGGCTATCCCCTTCAGGCCTCTTGAGCTGGCATGATGCCCACACACACACACACACACACACACACACACACACACACACACACACACACACACACACACACACACACACGTCGGTACCTGGGATATTCTTAGGTAACACATATTTGCATGTAAAATTTAAGATAATTTTTATGCATACAAACTTTCCTTCTGCCAGTAAACGTGAACTGGCATCCAAATGAGACGCATAATAAATACACGAAAAAATAGTGACGACCGACCATAACAACCGGGATACTCAAACGAGGGAGCGGTAGTTCAGCATCGGCAGAGTGGTTCGAACCAGAGTCGTCGTGAGCCAACACTACGTGCTGGGAAGCCAGTCTAACCTTGATTAAATTACTGTATGTATTCTGTAACTTGCATCTGTTAAGTAAAATGCACGAAGCCACCCCTAGTGTTTCTGTAGACATTAAATAGTTAGAAAACACACACACAAAAATATTAACTTAATTAAAGAAACATAATGGTTAAATTCGCCTTAGGTTTTGTAGGAATATAATACAGTTTTCGGTGGAGGGATTCCTAGCCCATCGTTTTTGTTATTTTAAGTCACCTTGAACGCCACGCAGGAAATCTAGAGGCAATTATTAAAAATCCTGAAGTCACAAGGAACAATTATATAGCAAGTAATAAGTAATAGTAGTTAGTGATAGTTACCTGCCTATTTTTGTTTTGTTTTCATCATCATCTTCGCCCTTTCTCCTTTTTTCTTTTTTTTTCCTTATTTCATTCATGCTTATTTTCTTTTCAATATATTCTTTTATTGGCCTTAAATGCTTTTATATGTTCCTTCATCTAGATTAGCGACTGCATCTTAATTAGTTTTTGTTTTGACCTTCACCAATACTTGATTATTTTTTTCTTCTTTTTTTTGCGTTAGTGGATTTCCCCAAGTTTTATAAAAAAAAAAAAATTAGGACAATAATCTTTTAGAACCGCAGGGAAACATGCAGCTGGTTCTTGTAGCCTCCACCTGCCTCTCACGATCACCTTGACATACACGGTAGCCTACTGGTTCACCTGGAGGAAACATTATTCACAGCCCTGACGCAGTGAGTGCAGGATTTCGCCTTTTCTATTGTCACAAATCTAGTTGTCTGATATAATTTTTTTCTCCACAATCCTCGGTAAGAAGTATCTTTATTGTCCTGACATGCATTAGTTACAGGCCTGTACTGCAGCTGCAACCAACCCTAATCCCTCCTTGCGTCGCCTACGAAGAGATGTAGCCAACTAATTTTGCTAGTGGTGGCGGTGCAGCCTAATCATTGAGTTGCCGTCGTCTTGCCATATCCTCGCCTTGCTGTCTCACGCCAAGCGCCAACAGAAACAGTTTCGCCCGTGACAGGTTCATAACCTTGTAAGTCGCTTTTTCCCTTAAGTATGGGCGTCTTACTCACCTACAATGTTTTATCGTATCTGCGTTAAGCCGAAGTTATGTTACCAAAACATGTCCCTCGTCGCTATCGTGGTTCCAGAATGCAAACTGTCATAAATAATCATACTGCGACGAAATATCAATCAGAGTCATGAGTCCCCAAGTAGAGGGAAGGAATGTCCTGTAATATCCTCGCTGCACCATACGTCAGGAGACACCACGAAGACTAGGAAGAATTAACCTTTACTCGTAAAACATTGTTGAGGCCACGGAGGCGGCAAGCCAAGCTCCTAATAACGATCAGACAGAAATTAAATGAAAACTCCTCGTGAGCTCCCTTGAAACTCACCACCACTCTTTACTGTGACTAAGAACTGGATGTACAAGGCACATGAGTGTGATGTACACATAACATTAACAGCCTCACACGCCTGAAGACCCCTGCTGCTCACCGCCAGCGCACAGCAGCAATCACCCACTGGTCGAAACAGTATTCGTCAGGCAACACAGAGCTGATCCTTGAGACTAATGGTATATCAATCACCTCGCTATAATGAACCAATTTGCTTGTCGGTTAGCCTGCGTCCCGGTCCGATGTCTCCAAGCCACGTGAATCAAACGGTACAAACCAGGACCAACAACCTTAGGACGTCGACCCTTCCTCTCACTCTTGCCTACCCAGTCAAACCCTTGTTAGATCACAAGACACCAACCCAACCAGGGGATTCTACCCTCTATATTGACTCCCCCCTTCCCCCCGGCAACCCAGGCGAGGGGTGACCCTTCTCGAACACAATAGGCAAGGAACACACCTGTCATTAAATACGCACAGAACACACTTCACACACGTGCTACGACATATATATATTACATAATCAAGAGGGGAAAAAATTAATTAATACTAAATATTCCCTCAACAACCACTTGGATATTTCAAAGAGTTTTTTAATTGGTTTCCGGTTATCTTTTTTTTATTTCTTCTTTGATTTATATATCGTCCAGATAATTGTTTTCTTTGACTAGTTAGTCTATACTTCTATTTAGGTACAATGTCTTTTTCAAGTCATTTGTATTTCCCTTTTGATCCTGAAGTATTCGTTTTATACTTGTTTAATATATTTCAGTGTTATATCTTCCATATCTAATCCATGGCAGGTCTTCTTTTTTTTTTTTACCTTTATGCCCCTGGTTAATATGTCATTCATTTAACCAATTCACTTTCTTCTGCTGGCTAACGTATTTCAATATTCCTTTATAAATTTCATTCGCAATTCGTTTCATCCATTTCCCTCTCCGTCTCTCTACAGCCAAATAAGAACATAAGTGTGAATGAAGACTGCAAAAGGCCAGTCATACTTCCAGGCATCCAAACTCTCACCCTTGCCTTTACACCTTGATCTTCCATTGTGTACCCAACCTGCATTCCTCCTCACCCTCATCCTCGTGGCCCTCACCTCCCCCGTCCCCTCGCGATAAACCTGTTTCTACCTAGTGTCAAAGTGGTAGTGGCGCGCGGGGGTGGCGAGCAGTGGTGAGCCGAACACTGTCTGAACCACTTGCCTCGACCCGCCGCAAACATGGCACAGGTAAAGTCTGCCGCGTCTTACGTATTTGCAATGTCTATGTGATGCTTTTGTTTTCGTTTCAGACAGTGTGAAAGGGATGGAGTGGCATGATGTGATTCCCTGTGACCACAAGAGATGGTATTAGCAGAGGTGGTTAGTTACTGCGGTAGTTCAGTTCAGTTCAGTCAGTCGTAATTCAAGCTCGATCGGTTAATGGAATGTTTTTGCAAGACACATTCAAAAGTATGATGTGTTTTTCCCCTACATCATTACACTCCTGCACTAAAGCATGTACGCACTGGGCAATTAAAACATTTATACACTCGGTACTTTACAGTTTTACACCGACTACTTGGCAGTAACTTAAGTCATTCATTATCAATAAGTATATGCAAATTAAATTATATTTGCACAAGGACAGTTTTCACCTCTGAGCCGACCGGTGGTGGTTCCGTTTCTCACAATGTTTTCCTTATATGAATAACTTGTTTTTTTTTTCTTCCAAAAGACACTCTCATTACAAACATTACAGACTATGCTATGTGAAATTATTTACATGACAACTTATATATCCTTAATTAGAAAGAGACAAAGAAAGAGAGGACAAAAAATAAAATAAAAAGGAGCAGGAATGTTGTTAAGTGATGAAGGCTATGATGGTGACGAGCCCTGCACAGTGACTACACCTGAACTAGCGATAAGGACAGTTCAGCAGGAATTAAGTATCCATATATCAAATAGAGTTTCTTAACATGTACAGACACCTGAGTTCGTTAACCCTCACAGCGTCAACAACACTAATTTCACGCCCAAACAATTTTTTTTCTTGTTTGGGCGGCAACGGCGTTAATTCAACATCGCACTATTAACCATACGAACAGTCCTTTTAAAAAAAAATTGACTGGGTGGGCTGAGTGGCTGCTACACATTGTTCCAAGACAGGACAACACTACCTATTACCCAATACAGTGGTTGGGTACCGTTAGGAACCCCGTTATAAGGAATGTGTACCTAGTTATTGTTCTGCTGTATACTACGTAATTTTGTTCTAATGGGTTGACTATGAGCCACCTACACATCCTCACGTGACCTAGTAATACTGCTGAGTGTTTGTGGGAGTACTGGTAAAGTGGCAAGGCTGGTGGTAGAAAGACAGACTCCACTCGTTATCTGTTTCAACTTCCTCTTTCCATCCCCCCTGATAGTGAGTCGAACCCAGAAGACGCTCGTCTAGCCACGGTCATCCACCTCTTCCACGCCATCTACCTCCCAAGGCCATCCAACCTCCACCGCAAGATCCACTTTCCACATCACGCACTCCAGCCCATGTCCCTTCTTCATCCCCTCTATCAACATTATCATCCAGTCAACCATCCATTCGCATTCCTTTCGCAAACACATTTGACCTTCACCTTTCAAATTTTAGTGAAGCTTTAGGATAAGGAGTCATGTTGATGAAGTTTCATGAGGTTGCGATGCATGGAGTTTTCAGGAAGTTATTAACAAACAGACAAACAAACAAACGAGTAAAACATAACTTCTTACTCATCTTCATTGTCAGATCTAATAATAATAATAATAATAATAATAATAATAATAATAATAATAATAATAATAATAATGATAATAATAATTATAATATTTCAGGGTTGGTGATGTAGAGAAACACGGGACTGGAAGACGAATGTTTATTCCTGACTAGTTTTTCCAGTGGTCTTCTTCAGATTCCTTTGAAGAAGACCATTGGGAAAAACTGGTCTGGAATAAACACTCGTCTTCCAGCATCGTGTTTCTCTTCACCACCTACTCATACTTGCCACACTGTTCACAACAACCACAACCACAACCACAACAACAACCCCAACCCCAACCACAACCACAACCACAACAACAATAATAGTCTATCAATCTATATATGAGACTGCTATCCCCCTAAAGATAGGTAGCTAAGACAAGACTCGCCAGGGTTATTGGGGACATTGCTCTCCACTCCCCCTTTGTGCCTTGTTTTTTATGTAGGAGAGTATACAGAGGATGGGGTTCCAAGACTCCTCGCTTTTCAAGATGAACAGGGAATAGGGTGGTAGTATTCTTCTAGCATGACCGCTGATGTGTGTTGGTTTGTTTCACTAAGGCTAGACTTCGAGGGTGTTACATACAGCTCTCTAAAGCACTTGTGAGGGCAGTGTTCCCTGATGGCAACACATGGCGATCAAGTATGCATTTTCAGATATACAAATTAAATTATGATGGTAACTGTTTGCAATTAAGACTTGACACAAACTTATTGAACATTGTTCCTCTTCATCATACTGCAGCTCATATCACATCAGCAGGAACAATACTATGTTATATCATTTAAACCATCCCCCTTATCCCCATTTTGCGCTGTGTTTGGCCCGGCTCTACTTCTCTTCTCATCTGAAGGTGTAGGGGTTAAGTGAAAGGAGCATTCTTGTATGTATGTATGGGTGTGTATGCACGCCTTGTCTTGGCTACCCTCCTTTAGGAGCACAACAGCCCGGAAAATAGATAGATATATAGATATCAAATGTTTTATCTATTTGTAGTTCATGTGATAAAGAGAGTTGTGTTTTTCCCTTACAAAAAAAGTCGTGCTACTACGTTTTGTGAGGAGCAAATAATTCACTCAGCAGGCCTGTGTTTTAAATATCTGGCCATTGGTAGGCTGTCGGTGGGCATACATTTGGTGGATGTTAAGTGAACTAGCTATGCCCAAGGCAATGGATAATTTATATGCAGGGCTGAGAAAACTTCCTAATCCTTAAGTCACAGTTATTAAAATATTTTACATGTCTAACAGATGTGGTACATTGTTGGGGTGGTGGTTGTGTGCATGGCAATCGCAGGGCAAGGTGGACCAATGGGAGACACTGCAAGCTTTGCCGATGACAGTTTGCCAACAGCAAAGCACCTGGATACCAAGGTCACCAAAGCACTAGATGGCAGCTCTTCACACTCTAATCCTTCTCAAGTACAAGGTATGTTTGAGAAACCTTCCTCAC
>JAXIVD010006238.1:0-5000 GCA_036785275.1 Cancer borealis
ATGGTACATCATACTGATCGTCAATGAGTGCAGATTATGAACCTGGGATTTGAAAATACAATACGAGCTTAATAAATGTGAGAAACAGCGAGTTGAAGGAGAACATTTGAAAAAATTCTTTATGCGCTATTTTTTTTTCCTTCAATTATTTTGTAGCAAATGTCGTTTTAATGTTATTTTTTTATTCATCATGTGCATCATTGTATGACGAAGACGATGGTATACTCAGTTTTTCTTAGTGATATCTGGTAGTCTGGTAATATTTGGTAAGACTACAACATTTCTAATCACGGCCAGATTGTGAGTCTCTTAGCGACAAGGCTCGCCTCTCCCGCAGTTTTCTTCCGTCAAGGTGGTAACTAGCCGTTAAGCAATGTATGGAGATACCATCTCGCACTATAACTGCGGGAGAGGCTCTGAGTGAACAAGGTTACCTACCTCTAGCAACTGTAACGGATAGTAAGTCCTTCCCGTACTAAACTTGGAGGAGACGGCGCGGGACAATGTTTCACCGCCTGCTGCATTGAGACTGCGGGAGAGCTCTGAGTGAACAAGGTTACCTACCTCTAGCAACTGTAACGGATAGTAAGTCCTTGCCGTACTAAACTTGGAGGAGGCGGCGCGGGACAATGTTTCACCGCCTGCTGCATTGAGACTGCGGGAGAGGCTCTGAGTGAACAAGGTTACCTAACCTCTAGCAACTGTAACGGATAGTAAGTCCTTACCGTACTAAACTTGGAGGAGGCGGCGCGGGACAATGTTTCACCGCCTGCTGCATTGAGACTGCGGGAGAGCTCTGAGTGAACAAGGTTACCTACCTCTAGCAACTGTAACGGATAGTAAGTCCTTCCCGTACTAAACTTGGAGGAGGCGGCGCCGGACAATGTTTCACCGCCTGCTGCATTGAGACTGCGGGAGAGCTCTGAGTGAACAAGGTTACCTACCTCTAGCAACTGTAACGGATAGTAAGTCCTTGCCGTACTAAACTTGGAAGGAGGCGGCGCGGGACAATGTTTCACCGCCTGCTGCATTGAGACTGCGGGAGAGGCTCTGAGTGAACAAGGTTACCTAACCTCTAGCAACTGTAACGGATAGTAAGTCCTTGCCGTACTAAACTTGGAGGAGGCGGCGCGGGACAATGTTTCACCGCCTGCTGCATTGAGACTGCGGGAGAGCTCTGATTGAACAAGGTTACCTACCTCTAGCAACTGTAACGGATAGTAAGTCCTTGCCGTACTAAACTTGGAGGAGGCGGCGCCGGACAATGTTTCACCGCCTGCTGCATTGAGACTGCGGGAGAGGCTCTGAGTGAACAAGGTTACTTACCTCTAGCAACTGTAACGGATAGTAAGTCCTTGCCGTACTAAACTTGGAGGAGGCGGCGCGGGACAATGTTTCACCGCCTGCTGCATTGAGACTGCGGGAGAGGCTCTGAGTGAACAAGGTTACCTAACCTCTAGCAACTGTAACGGATAGTAAGTCCTTACCGTACTAAACTTGGAGGAGGCGGCGCGGGACAATGTTTCACCGCCTGCTGCATTGAGACTGCGGGAGAGCTCTGAGTGAACAAGGTTACCTACCTCTAGCAACTGTAACGGATAGTAAGTCCTTCCCGTACTAAACTTGGAGGAGGCGGCGCGGGGACAATGTTTCACCGCCTGCTGCATTGAGACTGCGGGAGAGCTCTGAGTGAACAAGGTTACCTACCTCTAGCAACTGTAACGGATAGTAAGTCCTTCCCGTACTAAAATTGGAGGAGGCGGCGCGACGCGAGACAAACACAGAGAGAGAAAGAGACAGAGACAGAGACAGACACAGTGAGAGAAAGAGACAGAAAGAAAGAGAAAGAAACAGACACAGAGAGAGAAAGAGACAGAGACAGACACAGTGAGAGAAAGAGACAGAAAGAAAGAGAAAGAAACAGACACAGAGAGAGAAAGAGACAGAGAGAGAAAGAGACAGAGACAGAGAAAGAGACAGACACAGTGAGAGAAAGAGACAGAAAGAAAGAGAAAGAGACAGACACAGTGAGAGAAAGAGACAGAAAGAAAGAGAAAGAGACAGACACAGAGAGAGAAAGAGACAGAGAGAGAAAGAGACAGAGAAAGAAAGAGACAGAGAAAGAGACAGACACAGTGAGAGAAAGAGACAGAAAGAAAGAGAAAGAGACAGACACAGAGAGAGAAAGAGACAGAGAGAGAAAGAGACAGAGAGAGAAAGAGAAAGAGACAGAGAGAGAGAAAGAGACAGACACAGAGAGAGAAAGAGACAGAGACAGACACAGAGAGAGAAAGAGACAGAGAGAGAAAGAGAAAGAGAAAGAGACAGAGAGAGAGAAAGAGAAAGAGACAGAGAGAGAAAGAGACAGAGATAGACACAGAGAGAGAAAGAGACAGGGAGAGAAAGAGACAGAGATAGACACAGAGAGAGACAGAGATAGACACAGAGAGAGAAAGAGACAGACACAGAGAGAGAAAGAGACAGAGAAAGAGAGAGAGACAGGGAGAGAAAGAGACAGAGATAGACACAGAGAGAGAAAGAGACAGGGAGAGAAAGAGACAGAGATAGACACAGAGAGAGAAAGAGACAGGGAGAGAAAGAGACAGAGAGAGAAAGAGACAGGGAGAGAAAGAGACAGAGATAGACACAGAGAGAGAAAGAGACAGGGAGAGAAAGAGACAGGGAGAGAAAGAGACAGAGATAGACACAGAGAGAGAAAGAGACAGACACAGAGAGAGAAAGAGACAGAGAAAGAGAGAGAGAAAGAGACAGAGACAGGGAGAGAAAGAGAGAGAGAAAGAGACAGAGATAGACACAGAGAGAGAGAGAAAGAGACAGAGACAGACACAGAGAGAGAAAGAGAAAGAAAGAGACAGAGATAGACACAGAGAGAGAAAGAGACAGAGACAGACACAGAGAGAGAAAGAGACAGAGAAAGAAAGAGACAGAGACAGGGAGAGAAAGAGACAGAGAAAGAGACAGAGAGAGAGAGAAAGAGACAGAGAGAGAAAGAGAAAGAGACAGAGAGAGAGAGAGAAAGAGACAGAGAAAGAGACAGAGACAGACACAGAGAAAGAGACAGAGACAGACACAGAGAGAGAAAGAGACAGACACAGAGAGAGAAAGAGACAGACACTTTCCTAGCCTGTCTCACCACATATCCGTAATGAACCTAGACTATCTCACCGGGCCAGGTGAAACTACCTAAAACAAGCAACTATGTGCTGGAGCCCACGAGTGAAAATTATTAATGCTACCATGTATTTGTGTTAGTATTTAAGATAGAACGTTGATATTCTTAGTGCAAATAGAGTAGGCTGCGAGCTTGTAAATGCTACAAACAGATTTTCTTAATGAGCCTTAGTTTGGAAATTTTTTATTGCGTACTTGTAGAAGAAAAGTAATGTATTCCCTTAGCGGGTGGGATGTGTTTAGTGGCGTAAAATATATATGGTGAAATGTAATTATATTTTTTTTTCTTCAAATTTAAATATCTCGAGAAGTAAAGCCCAAGAAGATTTTCTTTTAATACCAGTAGAAAGGCCTTGTAATGATTTACCGTCAGTATACGTGGAGGATTTCTATAGTCTCAAGACTGTCTGACGTGTTAGTTTTGCGACTTGAGGTTACTTTTGTGATACTTTTCGATGATACGTTTAAGTTCGACACTTGTTTTTGAGTGCAACTGCACAAGACTCTGACGTGTTATTTTTCGATGATACGTTCAAGTTCGACAGTTACTTTTGTGTACAACTGCACACAAGACCGTCTTGAGGTTACTTTCGGATGTTACGTTGCGTGACGAAACCTCTATATTCTTTTTACGGTGCAGTCTTAGCGAATGACAGTGAGGATGCTGTTCTATAGATAAGGGTGTGTAGTAATGTAAATATGGGTTTGCCGGGAGGATTTCGCCATCGGGATGCGTGACAAAATCTTTTTAGCCTTGTTAGGGAGGCAGAAGTGCAAGCGGTTCGTAGCGAGAGTACTGCTGCTGTTCTGTTGATTTGAGTGTGGAAAGATATAAATAAATAAATCTTGGTTTTTGGTGTCACCTCTGAAACTAAGTTAATCCAAATATATTTTACAAGGATATTACGTACTGAACACCAATATCATATTCATTACGCTTTTAATGTGGAAACGAGAATTGAACCTAATGCTATAAGTGGGAAATTGTAGTCTTCGTTTTCGCTGCTACTTTGAGAGAATGGATCCAAGTATGTCCTCAAGATTTATATACGGTATGATGTTTGCTATTTAAGTGACTAATAGCTACCCCCGCCGATTACCCGCGCTTGTAGAGTCATAGCTACCCCCGCCGTTTACCGGCGGCTTGGTCTGGTGCAATCGTCTATAGTTGTAAAGTATATCAGAAATAATGTTAGCAAGTCAAAAAATTTAACAGAAAATTTACAAGTCCAAAATAGAAACATGTCTGTCTTGTGGAAACGAGAATTGAACCTAATGCTATAAGTGGGAAATTGTAGTCTTCGTTTTCGCTGCTACCTTGAGAGAATGGATCCAAGTATGTCCTCAAGATTTATATACGGTATGATGTTTGCTATTTAAGTGACTAATAGCTACCCCCGCCGATTACCCGCGCTTGTAGAGTCATAGCTACCCCCGGCGCTTGGTCTGGTGCAATCGTCTATAGTTGTAAAGTATATCAGAAATAATGTTAGCAAGTCAAAAAATTATGCAGAAAATTTACAAGTCCAAAAATAGAAACATGTCTGTCTTGTTTTTATACACCTTCATGAAAATAGAAACCAACAGCCACTGCTGTACGCGAGTTGAGATGGAAAGTAAAGTGTGGAGTTGAGTATGGACAGCTCTAAGTAAAGGCTTGCCGTGAGGGTCTCGCCATCAGGCTGCGTGACGAAACCTCTATAGTCTTGTTAGGGAGAAGTCTTATTATTATTAGCTGGTCACTGTGAGGAGGCTGGCTCTGTAGAGCAGAGTGTGAACAGATATAAATAAAGGCTTGCCCGGAGGAT
>JAXIVD010006238.1:10000-20000 GCA_036785275.1 Cancer borealis
TCCGAAACGCAACACCCCTGGCGCCGGGTCACGACGCCAGGTTATGCGCTGGGCTTTTCCCAGTTCAGTCGCCCTTACTAAGGGAATCCCTGTTGGTTTCTTTTCCTCCGCTTATTAATATGCTTAAATTTGGCGGGTACTCTACCCTAACACGAGGTCGACATTGGAGCAGTAGCGACTACTATAAAGTAGTCACTGGCTTCCAGTTTTGGTTTGTGTGCGCCCGTTCCCATTAAGGTTTGATAAGGATGGGTGCTGCAGCTAACGAACCGAGGTGTAAGTAGTATAAACCGACCCGGTCGCCTTCAAGACGCCCATACGCGACTTTAGCATGCAACAGAGCCTCTGTCCTTCCTTGGAGGGAAACGAGGCAACAGGCATGGACGGCGACAAACAAAACAGCGCGTAAGCGTTGTATGTCTGTACATGGTCCTTGCCACCAAGTCCACAGATATATGACTTTGGCTTGGCAGCACATCTTTAGGGAACGCCAATTTGACTCTCGTCAAAGAGGCGAACCTCCCCAAGGCGGTCAATGCCACGCACGCAGTAGAGAGAGAGAGAGAGAGTAGAGACAAAGCTGCTACTACTACTACTACTACTACTACTCTGCCGGTGGTAACAAAGCCGATGTATTGGATTTGATATCCGACCCTCGTGTAGGAGTGACGGCAGCACATGAGAGTGCCGCCGCCGCAATGTGCGTTCGACTTGTCGATGTATCTGGTATTCTTGCGATTCACATACCGACACGCAGCTTGCTGCGGTCTTCATCGACCCACGAGCCGAGTGATCCACCGTTAAGAGTTGTGATTTTTGTCATTACGTCAGTCTCAATTGCCGACTTTCAAGACTTCCGCCATCTCTGCCTCGGGAGACGATAGTGGGAAGACGTAGTATACTGGGTTTAAATAGATAGTCACAGGTTTGTGAGAAGTACCTCGTTACCAGCCGGTGACACCTCCCGACGACGTTAAGTGACCGCTATCATTCGGAAACTTTGCCCGATAAAAGTCGGCCAACCTAGCGTACGTCGGTTGGTTGGAGTACCGGTGGTGTGAGTAATGGTCTACCTCTGTCCACAATGGACAGAAGAGAAGAGTGTGGGTTGAGCTGCGGCACTGTTTGCCTGTTCTCAGGCCGGGCCGCCAAAAATTGATGCATCGGTCAATTTTTTTTTTTTTGGTCGGTACCCGGCCACCCGAATTTTTTGGTTTTTGTTGCTGCAAGCAAACACGTTAATGATCCTTCCGCAGGTTCACCTACGGAAACCTTGTTACGACTTTTACTTCCTCTAAATGATCAAGTTTGGACATCTTTCCGTCAGCTCGAGGCGCCGAGAGACCCAACGGCGAACCGAGGGCCCGGCATCCAAGAGCGCCAGTCCGAAGGCCTCACTAAATCATTCAATCGGTAGTAGCGACGGGCGGTGTGTACAAAGGGCAGGGACGTAATCAACGCAAGCTCATGACTTGCGCTTACTGGGAATTCCTCGTTCATGGGAGACAATTGCAAACCCCAATCCCTATCATGAAAGGATTTCAACGGGTTACCCGCTCCTCTCGGAGGGGGAGGACACGTTGATCCCTTCAGTGTAGCGCGCGTGCGGCCCAGAACATCTAAGGGCATCACAGACCTGTTATTGCTCAATCTCGTGCGGCTAGAATTGCCGCTTATCCCTCTAAGAAGAAGCTGCGAACTGGACACCAATTGCTGGAGATCCGTCGACTAGTTAGTAGGCCAGAGTCTCGTTCGTTATCGGAATTAACCAGACAAATCGCTCCACCAACTAAGAACGGCCATGCACCACCACCCACCGAATCGAGAAAGAGCTCTCAATCTGTCAATCCTTCCGGTGTCTGGGCCTGGTGAGGTTCCCCGTGTTGAGTCAAATTAAGCCGCAGGCTCCACTCCTGGTGGTGCCCTTCCGTCAATTCCTTTAAGTTTCAGCTTTGCAACCATACTTCCCCCGGAACCCAAAGACTTTGGTTTCCCGGAAGCTGCCCGCCGGGTCATGGGAATAACGCCGGCGGATCGCTGGTCAGCATCGTTTATGGTTAGAACTAGGGCGGTATCTGATCGCCTTCGAACCTCTAACTTTCGTTCTTGATTAATGAAAACATCCTTGGCAAATGCTTTCGCAGTAGTTCGTCTTGCGACGGTCCAAGAATTTCACCTCTAGCGTCGCAATACGAATGCCCCCGCCTGTTCCTATTAGTCATTACCTCGGGTTCAGAAAACCGACAAAATAGAACCGAGGTCCTATTCCATTATTCCATGCATAGGCATTCAGGCCGTCAGTGTAGCCTGCTTTGAGCCTCTAATTTTTTCAAAGTAAACTCTGCCGGCCACGCGGGACACTCGATGAAGAGCACCCCGTGCGAGCCAGCGGGCTGTTGTGGCTGTTCGGAGCGTGACAGTATGCACCGGGCGGTGAACCGTCAGTCCAGAACTGAAATCCAACTACGAGCTTTTTAACCGCAACAACTTTAATATACGCTATTGGAGCTGGAATTACCGCGGCTGCTGGCACCAGACTTGCCCTCCAATAGATCCTCGTTAAAGGATTTAAAGTGTACTCATTCCGATTGCGAGGCCTCGGATGAGTCTCGCATCGTTATTTTTCGTCACTACCTCCCCGTGCCGGGAGTGGGTAATTTGCGTGCCTGCTGCCTTCCTTAGATGTGGTAGCCGTTTCTCAGGCTCCCTCTCCGGAATCGAACCCTGATTCCCCGTTACCCGTTATAGCCATTGTAGGCGTATAACCTACAATCGAAAGCTGATAAGGCAGACACTTGAAAGAGGCGGCGCCGGTGCGGAGACCGTGCGCTCAGCGACAAGTTATTCAGATTCAACACGGTGGGGTGACGGACCGAAGTCCGACCGGTTTTGAACTAATAAAAGCGCTCTTCCCTTGCGGTCAGAGACGTGGTGCATGTATTAGCTCTAGAATTACCACAGTTATCCAAGTAAGTGTGGGTACAGATCCAATGAATCATAGCTGATTTAATGAGCCATTCGCGGTTTCGCCTTAAATCGGCTTGTACTTAGACATGCATGGCTTAATCTTTGAGACAAGCATATGACTACTGGCAGGATCAACCAGGTAGCTATGTTACATCAAAACTTTTTGATTGTAATGTTTAGTAATAGCGCTAAGCGTCCATTGGCAGCATTGGCCCGCGACGCCGCGTCCCTTCTCTTTAAGGGGGAAATGGAAATAACCTTCGTTACACCATTCAAGTGTGTCCCTTCTCTCTAAGGGGGGAATGGAAATAACGTACGTTACACCATTCTAGCGTCCCTTCTCTCTAAGGGTGATATGGAAATAACGTACGTTACACCATTCAAGCGTCCCTTCTCTCTAAGGGGGGAATGGAAATAACGTACGTTACACCATCCAAGTTTGTGGTAGTAGTTGTAAGCTGCTGGGAAACGTTTATAACCCGTCTTTGCTCACGAAAAGAAACAAAAGTGTGCTTCGTTCCAACTGACCGTTCGTTAGAAGCTGCGTCAGTGTAGAGAGGTTAAAGTGATGATTCTTTAACCTACGGGATGAGTTATCGCACGGGTAGTGGAGTAACCATCACAAAGTAAGAGGGGTCGCTGCATTGAAGGCTCCCCGCTTTAGCTAACACCATATCATCATGTGCGCCGCCACGAGGAGCCACAGCTAATGCCGTGGAGCTTCTCTTCCAAAAGGAGAGGGGGTGTTGCATGAGACAGTCGTAAAAGTCTGCACGCAGAATATGTGGGTGGTTCATATGTATACGTATATATATAGAAATATATATAAGTTGTGCGTGGCCTTTGCTCTCTCTAGCAGTGTTTTACGCCACCACGTTAACACGCTCGATGTGCCAATGGTCGTCACCAGTGCATCTCAATCACTAACCGCCACCCTTAGTATATAGCCTCGGTACCTTCTTAGTAATAGGTAGAGAGAACCAAGTGGTTAGGACTGATGTCTGACGCACGTATGCAGCATTCAGCGTGAGGGACGGCACTGAGGTTGATCCAGCAACCTCGCCTCCCTACTATATTTTTCAGGTCGAACTCGTGTTAGTCTTCCCTGGGGGTAGCGGCTACCTTTACCGCGCCCAAGCTTGGTGCAGCATGAAAGAGAGCGGGGCGAGTTGGCCCCGCGCTCCACATTGGAAATTTTAAGCCACTTTGGGCCCCGCTCGGCCCGTTCTCGTGTCCAAAACCAGCCCCGCTCCGCCGGCAACTCCCCGCGCTGGTAGCGCGGGAGACCGATTCTCCTCACTGGCAACTCCATCCCGCGCTCACCCATCGCCTACCGAGCATGTCCCGTCTTCCTAGCCCGGGAGAAACATTTTCTCCACTCTCTCTCGTCACTCCTTGCTGTCTCCACGTTGGCCAGCGCGGGAGAGCGGGGCGGCTCGCTATATATTCCCTCTCGTCACTCCTTGCTGTCCCCACGTTGGCAGCGCGGGAGAGCGGGACGGCTCGCTATACACTCTCTCTCGTCACTCCTTGCCATCTCCACGTTGGCAGCGCGGGAGAGCGGGACGGCTCGCTATACCCTCTCTCTCGTCACTCCTTGCTGTCTCCACGTTGGCAGCGCGGGAGAGCGGGGCGGCTCACTATACACTCTCTCTCGTCACTCCTTGCCATCTCCACGTTGGCAGCGCGGGAGAGCGGGACGGCTCACTATACACTCTCTCTCGTCACTCCTTGCCATCTCCACGTTGGCAGCGCGGGAGAGCGGGACGGCTCGCTATACCCTCTCTCTCGTCACTCCTTGCTGTCTCCACGTTGGCAGCGCGGGAGAGCGGGACGGCTCGCTATACACTCTCTCTCGTCACTCCTTGCCGTCTCCACGTTGGCAGCGCGGGAGAGCGGGACGGCTCACTATACACTCTCTCTCGTCACTCCTTGCCGTCTCCACGTTGGCAGCGCGGGAGAGCGGGACGGCTCACTATACACTCTCTCTCGTCACTCCTTGCCATCTCCACGTTGGCAGCGCGGGAGAGCGGGACGGCTCACTATACACTCTCTCTCGTCACTCCTTGCCATCTCCACGTTGGCAGCGCGGGAGAGCGGGACGGCTCGCTATACCCTCTCTCTCGTCACTCCTTGCTGTCTCCACGTTGGCAGCGCGGGAGAGCGGGGCGGCTCACTATACACTCTCTCTCGTCACTCCTTGCTGTCTCCACGTTGGCAGCGCGGGAGAGCGAGGCGGCTCGTTATACACCCACTCTCGTCACTCCTTGCTGTCCCCACGTTGGCAGCGCGGGAGAGCGAGGCGGCTCGCTATACACTCTCTCTCGTCACTCCTTGCTGTCTCCAGGTTGGCAGCGCGGGAGATATAGGAGGCTCACTATACACACACTCCATTGTTTCTCGTGACTGGTTTCTCCCCCGTTGGCAGCGCCGGGCGGCGACTGAGAGCGGTAGAGCCACGATAAGTTTCTCGCACCCCGACTGCCTCCTCTGTTGCGAGCCCGGGACATTGTTTGTACAAGGTAAACGTAGTAGTATCAAGCTTTACAGTATGTTAATTGTTTTTTTCTGCTGTATACAAGAGGTATAATGTTTGCCGCCACATTTGCGTATCCGTGGAGATAAAAAAATGGAATTCTTTATCGAATTCCGTACTTTTTTTAAAACCACCCTTCGGATATGCATCTGTTTAGCGTTTTTGTTTGTCCACAAGCCACACATGTTCCTATTTGGACTTATAAAAAGACCGTGTTGTTGTGTTGTTACTAGTGCGTGATTGAATTTGTGTGTTTTGTTTAATGTCTTCTCTATGTATTTGTGTGTGTGACGCTGCTGTGTGTTAGTTAGTTAATAAGGCGTGTGAGAGGTGTTCCCGCTCTTACATATCGGGAGGGTTAGTAGTAGTAACTGAATCGATTTCTATGTTCTATTTGTTGAATTGATTTAAATATATATATCTTTTTGTGTGTGTGTGTGTGTGTGTGTGTGTGTGTGTGTGTGTGAGGCGCTGTGTTAGTTAAGGCGTGTGAGAGGTGTTCCCGGTGTGTAAGACCGGGAGAGTGAGGGTTGGGGTCGACGTGAGGATGGAGTTGAACAATGTTGCAATATTATCGGTTATTACGGAAGTGTCAGACGTCGGTTAGAAAAATGAAAACAACCATCGTGTAGGTGATAGAATGGTGCATATGATGAGCTACAATTGACAGCTTTATTTCTTTATCTATTAGAATATAATCGAGGTAGAATGAAATAGCGCATAAAGAAATGTTTTGACATGTTGTGCTTCACCACTTCGTAACTCGGTTATATTAGCTTACATTGAATTTCCAATTATTGCTTCGAGTAGTGGAAGGCTTGCTGATGGCTACGGTATGTAACACATGGTGGTGGAAAAAATAATGAGTGGTTTAAATGGTCGTTAAATTCGAATCCTTGAAAACCCGCCTTGGACGGTTTTCTTGTAGATTTGACAGTATTTTTTTATCTGCCTTTTTAACCAACTACAATATTTTATATCAGTTGTTATGGTACATCATACTGATCGTCAATGAGTGCAGATTATGAACCTGGATTTGAAAATACAATACGAGCTTAATAAATGTGAGAAACAGCGAGTTGAAGGAGAACATTTGAAAAAATTCTTTATGCGCTATTTTTTTTTCCTTCAATTATTTTGTAGCAAATGTCGTTTTAATGTTATTTTTTTTATTTCATCATGTGCATCATTGTATGACGAAGACGATGGTATACTCAGTTTTTCTTAGTGATATCTGGTAGTCTGGTAATATTTGGTAAGACTACAACATTTCTAATCACGGCCAGATTGTGAGTCTCTTAGCGACAAGGCTCGCCTCTCCCGCAGTTTTCTTCCGTCAAGGTGGTAACTAGCCGTTAAGCAATGTATGGAGATACCATCTCGCACTATAACTGCGGGAGAGGCTCTGAGTGAACAAGGTTACCTACCTCTAGCAACTGTAACGGATAGTAAGTCCTTCCCGTACTAAACTTGGAGGAGACGGCGCGGGACAATGTTTCACCGCCTGCTGCATTGAGACTGCGGGAGAGCTCTGAGTGAACAAGGTTACCTACCTCTAGCAACTGTAACGGATAGTAAGTCCTTGCCGTACTAAACTTGGAGGAGGCGGCGCGGGACAATGTTTCACCGCCTGCTGCATTGAGACTGCGGGAGAGGCTCTGAGTGAACAAGGTTACCTAACCTCTAGCAACTGTAACGGATAGTAAGTCCTTACCGTACTAAACTTGGAGGAGGCGGCGCGGGACAATGTTTCACCGCCTGCTGCATTGAGACTGCGGGAGAGCTCTGAGTGAACAAGGTTACCTACCTCTAGCAACTGTAACGGATAGTAAGTCCTTCCCGTACTAAACTTGGAGGAGGCGGCGCCGGACAATGTTTCACCGCCTGCTGCATTGAGACTGCGGGAGAGCTCTGAGTGAACAAGGTTACCTACCTCTAGCAACTGTAACGGATAGTAAGTCCTTGCCGTACTAAACTTGGAAGGAGGCGGCGCGGGACAATGTTTCACCGCCTGCTGCATTGAGACTGCGGGAGAGGCTCTGAGTGAACAAGGTTACCTAACCTCTAGCAACTGTAACGGATAGTAAGTCCTTGCCGTACTAAACTTGGAGGAGGCGGCGCGGGACAATGTTTCACCGCCTGCTGCATTGAGACTGCGGGAGAGCTCTGATTGAACAAGGTTACCTACCTCTAGCAACTGTAACGGATAGTAAGTCCTTGCCGTACTAAACTTGGAGGAGGCGGCGCCGGACAATGTTTCACCGCCTGCTGCATTGAGACTGCGGGAGAGGCTCTGAGTGAACAAGGTTACTTACCTCTAGCAACTGTAACGGATAGTAAGTCCTTGCCGTACTAAACTTGGAGGAGGCGGCGCGGGACAATGTTTCACCGCCTGCTGCATTGAGACTGCGGGAGAGGCTCTGAGTGAACAAGGTTACCTAACCTCTAGCAACTGTAACGGATAGTAAGTCCTTACCGTACTAAACTTGGAGGAGGCGGCGCGGGACAATGTTTCACCGCCTGCTGCATTGAGACTGCGGGAGAGCTCTGAGTGAACAAGGTTACCTACCTCTAGCAACTGTAACGGATAGTAAGTCCTTCCCGTACTAAACTTGGAGGAGGCGGCGCGGGACAATGTTTCACCGCCTGCTGCATTGAGACTGCGGGAGAGCTCTGAGTGAACAAGGTTACCTACCTCTAGCAACTGTAACGGATAGTAAGTCCTTCCCGTACTAAAATTGGAGGAGGCGGCGCGACGCGAGACAAACACAGAGAGAGAAAGAGACAGAGACAGAGACAGACACAGTGAGAGAAAGAGACAGAAAGAAAGAGAAAGAAACAGACACAGAGAGAGAAAGAGACAGAGACAGACACAGTGAGAGAAAGAGACAGAAAGAAAGAGAAAGAAACAGACACAGAGAGAGAAAGAGACAGAGAGAGAAAGAGACAGAGACAGAGAAAGAGACAGACACAGTGAGAGAAAGAGACAGAAAGAAAGAGAAAGAGACAGACACAGTGAGAGAAAGAGACAGAAAGAAAGAGAAAGAGACAGACACAGAGAGAGAAAGAGACAGAGAGAGAAAGAGACAGAGAAAGAAAGAGACAGAGAAAGAGACAGACACAGTGAGAGAAAGAGACAGAAAGAAAGAGAAAGAGACAGACACAGAGAGAGAAAGAGACAGAGAGAGAAAGAGACAGAGAGAGAAAGAGAAAGAGACAGAGAGAGAGAAAGAGACAGACACAGAGAGAGAAAGAGACAGAGACAGACACAGAGAGAGAAAGAGACAGAGAGAGAAAGAGAAAGAGAAAGAGACAGAGAGAGAGAAAGAGAAAGAGACAGAGAGAGAAAGAGACAGAGATAGACACAGAGAGAGAAAGAGACAGGGAGAGAAAGAGACAGAGATAGACACAGAGAGAGACAGAGATAGACACAGAGAGAGAAAGAGACAGACACAGAGAGAGAAAGAGACAGAGAAAGAGAGAGAGACAGGGAGAGAAAGAGACAGAGATAGACACAGAGAGAGAAAGAGACAGGGAGAGAAAGAGACAGAGATAGACACAGAGAGAGAAAGAGACAGGGAGAGAAAGAGACAGAGAGAGAAAGAGACAGGGAGAGAAAGAGACAGAGATAGACACAGAGAGAGAAAGAGACAGGGAGAGAAAGAGACAGGGAGAGAAAGAGACAGAGATAGACACAGAGAGAGAAAGAGACAGACACAGAGAGAGAAAGAGACAGAGAAAGAGAGAGAGAAAGAGACAGAGACAGGGAGAGAAAGAGAGAGAGAAAGAGACAGAGATAGACACAGAGAGAGAGAGAAAGAGACAGAGACAGACACAGAGAGAGAAAGAGAAAGAAAGAGACAGAGATAGACACAGAGAGAGAAAGAGACAGAGACAGACACAGAGAGAGAAAGAGACAGAGAAAGAAAGAGACAGAGACAGGGAGAGAAAGAGACAGAGAAAGAGACAGAGAGAGAGAGAAAGAGACAGAGAGAGAAAGAGAAAGAGACAGAGAGAGAGAGAGAAAGAGACAGAGAAAGAGACAGAGACAGACACAGAGAAAGAGACAGAGACAGACACAGAGAGAGAAAGAGACAGACACAGAGAGAGAAAGAGACAGACACTTTCCTAGCCTGTCTCACCACATATCCGTAATGAACCTAGACTATCTCACCGGGCCAGGTGAAACTACCTAAAACAAGCAACTATGTGCTGGAGCCCACGAGTGAAAATTATTAATGCTACCATGTATTTGTGTTAGTATTTAAGATAGAACGTTGATATTCTTAGTGCAAATAGAGTAGGCTGCGAGCTTGTAAATGCTACAAACAGATTTTCTTAATGAGCCTTAGTTTGGAAATTTTTTATTGCGTACTTGTAGAAGAAAAGTAATGTATTCCCTTAGCGGGTGGGATGTGTTTAGTGGCGTAAAATATATATGGTGAAATGTAATTATATTTTTTTTCTTCAAATTTAAATATCTCGAGAAGTAAAGCC
>JAXIVD010006239.1:2500-7500 GCA_036785275.1 Cancer borealis
AAGGCCAGACGGAGGCAAAATAAATTCACGAATATGTGAATAAATAAATAAATAGAGATAGACATACATAAATAAATAAACATAAATAAATGAATAAATAAACAAAGGTGGAAAGAAAGAGGGGAATAGCTTCTTGGTCTGACAAAAATAAAAAATACAACAATAATCTTCAACCACGTTCCTAATTAGTAATTCACCCTCAACTTGACCTTCCAGAAACAGGAATGGATGGACACGAGCGCGCGGGCATGCGAGCACACACACACACACACACACACACACACACACACACACACACACACACACACACACACACACACACACACACACACACACACACACACACACACACACACACACACACACAGACACAGACACAGACACAGACACAGACACAGACACACAGACACACAGACACACAGACACACACACACACACACACACACACACACACACACACACACACACACCATCTTTAAGAGTCTGTCAGTCACTCTATGCATGTCCTGGGTTTAAAGAGATCCTGTGGACAATCCTGCAACATGGCGAGGAATCCTACAACGACGAGAGGATCCTGACCCCAGCAGGTGGTTGTGGGAGAGTCCTGTGGGAAGGGTAGTACTAGGGGGGGCCTGAGGCATCCTTGGGACGTCCTGCATTATCCTGTTTATCCTGGAATGCAGTGATGCCTGACTGAGGAGCGGCGGCGGGCTCGACAGTGAAAGTGTGGGGGATGGCGGGCTAAGACTTCAGTTCAGTCAGTACCGAGAGGGCGTGGTGGTGGGACGTGTTTTCTCTCGCTCCAATCGACGGTCGGTCAGTCAGTCCAAACCCACGCGTGGCTCGCAGTCGTTCCTCCACCTGGTCACCCAACACAGGAGCCGCCAAGCTTGAGTTCATTGCCCTACTCACGTTGCAGGTTGGCTACAAAACAAGTTCCTTTTAAGGTTATTGTTACTTGAAGTTCCTTAAAGACGACACTCACGTTCATCATCTTGCGAAATTTTTTCCCTGAACGTCAGTCTTCTTTTTTTCCGGGAAGCTGAACGATATCTTGGTTCTCTCCAGGATCTGTTCAGGAGTCTTCGAGAAACACCATCGTCAGGCAGTTGTTCCTTCGTCAGGCGGGTCCTCGTGTCTTTAGTCAAGCGTGATACCCACTCCGAGGGCCTGCAAGGAGGGGCCGCAGCGCCTTTAGAGCCTGGGACCAAGACTTCACTGTTGGACGCAGCGTAGGATGCTCTGATCGCCTGCAGCAGAAATGGCGAAACAAACAGTGCTAACCCACCACCTTCTGTGCCTCCTCCCGGTGTTGCTGTGCTTCGGTAAGTACTTGGTGCCTTGTTCGCTTCCCGCCCGTGCTATGTTGTATGTGTATATATATGCTATATTAACAAAGCTGAGCCTCCCAATCCTTGCTTCAAGACTATATATTTGCTAGACATCAACTGCTTACTGACAGACCGACCTGCCTGCCAGTCTGCCTGCTTGCCTGCTTTCCCAGCCTCTAACCTGCATGATGCTTTTGCCCTGCGTCGGCTAGTGTGTGCGTGCGTGTGGGTAGGTGTGGGTTAAGAGCCGTGGTGTCAATGCTTCCTTCTCTGTCCTGTCCAACAAGTTTGCAGTGTTTTAGTCTTAGTGCTGAGCCACAAACCATCAGCACTACAACGGCCAAACAGCACCACAACGGCCAATCAGCACCACTACCACGAAAGGCCTAACACACCCTTTGGTCCTCATACAAACACACACAAAAAGGTTCAAACATTTATCCTGAAGCAAAACTGTTAATTTTTTGCACATATGTGATGACCAGCACCATTTTGGGATAGGCAGAGGATCATATAATTTTTTTTTCCAGGAAACGTATTGCCTTTAATGGCTTGGGGAATATATTTTTTGTCGACTAGAAGAAAGATACAATGGTCGGTTTTATACTTAACAAGCAAATAATGAAGGAGGTGATACTTTGAGGTTTCTTTCTACAACACCGACGTCCTCTGCTACACCTTGCCTTTACGTACACCATAAGATACGTTTCAAAGTGATGATGATAATGATAAAAAAAATAAATATATAAAAAAAATAATAATAGTACAGCAAATCGAAAAAATATAACCAAGAATAAAAAAAAAAGCTTGTAAAAAATATAAAACTGCATCAAAATATACCGGAAGAAAATCCACTCATGTAATTTTTTTTTAACTAGAAGGAAAACGAGAGATTGAGAAGAGCAGATGGAGGAGGAGGAGAATAATATGTTGTTTTGCTGTAGGAGTGGGTGGGTGGGTGGGTGGAGCAGTGTGGGGTGCGGTATTATGGTGGTAATAGGGGTGATAGTGGGGGGGTTGGAGGTAATGGGGGGATGAGGTTGGGGGTTATGGTGCGGATAACAGCTGGCACCACACACCGCAAACCACAGCTACCACTGACCCGGTTATAACGCAGGGTGACAGGCACTCCTAGCCACCTACATACCTACAACACACCAAAAAAAAAAAAAATAATAATAACACACACACACACACACACACACACACACACACACACACACACACACAGACACACACACACACACCATCCTCCACCACAATAACGCAGCTTTGCCTTTAGGGTGGAGATGGGGAGGCTCGGCTGTGGTGTTTCGTAAGGGGTAAAGTTTTTAGTTAAATACCAAAGGAGACTCGCTCACACCGCAACAGTGACTCAGGAATGACCAGTGGTTATTGAACGTAATTATGCTGTTCGTGAAGCGTGAAGGGAAGAAATATAGAAGATGGTGACGGGAAAAATGTGATAAATACGGTATAATACTTTAAATTAATGTTAAGAAAAAATAAACTAACAGAAAATTAATCTCTACAAAGAAATCATAAACATTCAACATATTACAAAATAGAATTGTATATGTAACACAAGTTTTGCATATATCGTTTAACATTTACCTTCTGTTTTCCTTAATACAGTAAATATTTCCCCAGAATATATACCAATACTTATTTTCCGGCAATGTCAACCTTTACAATTCCGTTAGATACAGAATGATGTAGATTATTAAGTTTACGCGCTCACCTCTCCATCGTGTTTACATTTAGTTGATGAATTTGCAATATTTGAATACGTGAAGAAAGCGGTGAAGATACTATTTGTCTGTCTGTCTGATTCTCTCTCTCTCTCTCTCTCTCTCTCTCTCTCTCTCTCTCTCTCTCTCTCTCTCTCTCTCTCTCTCTCTCTCTCTCTCTCTCTCTCTCTCTCTCTCTCTCTCTCTCTCTCTTAGGTAACGCACCACAATGGCAAACAAGAGAGGCAACATAATAATATATCTTCATCGTCAGCGTCACCGAGCATAACGTTACAGGCCACAGCATACACACACACACACACACACACACACACACACACACACACACACACACACACACACACTTACATCACACTGCACCTCTTCTAAAGAAAATAACCTCACATTCGTTTTATTTCCTATTTTTTCCACAGTTGAAGTAATAAAATAACGTTACATCAAGTTCTAATTTTTCTTCCCAGTAATTGAATTGCTTAACATTATATAACCAGCTAATGAGTTAATTTTACATTCAACCATTTTCATTTTTTATACATATATTTCAGCGAGAAAAGAAAACAATGACCTGATCACCTCACAAACAAAAGCAATCACGGACTGCTCACAGCATATTCTTGCGTAACACTGCGTAACACAGAGTAACTTTCAACCTAATGACCGGACGGACGGTGTAAATAATTAAATAACGGTGAAAGGTAACCATTTTTTTCTACTTCCTCCTCTCCCTTTCTCTTCATTACGGAGGTGTGTTGATACGATAACTATTACGAAAAAGAATGAAGAATACGTAATACAGGTTGGTGGTTCGTTATTTGTGTTATTGTGCCTCTGAGCGTGAAGAGAGAGAGAGAGAGAGAGAGAGAGAGAGAGAGAGAGAGAGAGAGAGAGAGAGAGAGAGAGAGAGAGAGAGAGAGAGAGAGAGAGAGAGAGAAAAAAAAAAAAAAAATTGACCGTGAGGGGTGGTGACTATCATATAAAGTGTGGTCACAAGTCATCACTATCATCATTATCAACACCATCAGCAGACCACCAGACACTCACTTTCTTTATTTGTTACTGAAGGCTAAAATTTCTCCTCCATTAGTGAAGTATTTTGTCTGTTGTTGTTTATCACTATTATTATTGTTGATTGTTGTTTGTAATGGTGGTGGTGGTGGTGGTGGTGGTGGTGGTGGTGGTGGTGGTGGTGGTGGTGGTGGTGGTGGTGGTGGTGGTATGTGTGATGGTGATTGATAAGAACGAAAAGTAAACAATATATCGAAAGTGAGAGAGAAAAATAGATGATACATTAAGGAAAAATGATAACTTTAGAGAAACAGAGACAACACACAAAACTGATATGAAAGTCAAGAAAGTGACCAACAAGGATAAAAAAAAGAAGGCGGGAGGGACGAAGGGAAAAGGAGGAGGAGGAGGAGGAGGAGGAGGAGGAGGAGGAGGAATACCAAGAGGTTTAGGTCAACTCTAGACTTTCTCTCTCTCTCTTTCTCTTTCACTCTCATTCTCTCACTCTCTATATCGGATAATACGAACAAGATTTCTTACATCCTTCCCTCCTCCCTCTCTCTACTCTTATCTTCTCTCCACTCCCTTTCTACTCTTCTCTTCTCTCCCTTTCTCCTCTACATCGCGTGAGGAGCTAATGATGTGAGGAAAGGAAGGGAGGAAGGCTAGAAAAAGGAAAGCGTGAGAATGTTCAATGCGTTAGTAAGTATCTTATTCCCATTTTCATTCTCTCTCTCTCTCTCTCTCTCTCTCTCTCTCTCTCTCTCTCTCTCTCTCTCTCTCTCTCTCTCTCTCTCTCTCTCTCTCTCACTGACCACTGATCTTACAAATGAGTCTCACCTTCAGTGTCTTATGTCTATTATTTGGAATGTAGATGATGATTGTGGGTTGGGGTTTGAAGAGGAGAGGGAGG
>JAXIVD010006239.1:15000-24923 GCA_036785275.1 Cancer borealis
AAGGTGGAACAGGAGGTGGAGGAGGAGGAGGAGGAGGAGGAGGAGGAGGAGGAGGAGGAGGAGGAGGAGGAAAAGAAGGTGTGGAGGGATGTAGGAGGAGCATCAGGGGTCCCGTCTCATGACTTGACCTGAATATGTGACAAAATTCTTCCTCCATTACTCCACCCAAGCAATTTTCCAACATCATCAAATTATCGAAAGTTTTGTGCTGCCAGACAAGACCAGACACAAGACAGGAAGCGATTAGAACGAACCGGGTTTTGTCAAATCTATAAAACGTGGTCTTCATTCTTCCATCATTGCTTCGAGTACAATATAAATGTTTTTCCGAGGCGTGTGATCTAACTCTACGTAACTCCATGTTTTATCTTGTCAAATGTGGGCCATAAAAACCGAGGGCAACGTTGCATAAGGTATTAAAGAACAAGAAGTGATACCTGCCGCTAGCCACAACCTTCCTGCAGGTGGGAAGAAGCGGGGATTAATCTTGTGAAGGTGTGGCAATGCACGCCTCAGCCTCCCACGGCAGTGTAAGGACGGTGGGAAAGGTGGCGCGGCGGTCAGACGGCATCACGGGAGGGTTAGGTGATGCTGGTCAAGTCTACTTCCCAGGCTGACGTAATGCTGTTCAGCTTTGTGTGGCGTCGCTGCAGACAATGATCTATACTTATGTGATATTAAAGTTGATGATGCTTAATACAATTTGTCACGGTGGGATGATACACTTTTATTTAATGTATGATTCGTATATAATAAAACAATTTAACACGCGGTAAATACTAAAGACAATACGTTATCTCATTCTTCTTCTTATATACACGACATCATTATGACAATACGTACAAGACTTAAACACTGAAATACAATGGAAATAACAGCTATGAAGAAAAAAAATCCACATGCTGTTGGAAGGAAGGAAAAAAAAAAGTGAGTTTATGCAATCGTTCAATTATATTCATTTGGTAACTAAGGCAGAGAAATTTAATGATAGGCTGGTAACCCCAAGGCAAGTGTGTCTCATTACCTGGATATAATTACTGATCAAATCAAGCGTAACACTAATAGTTTCATCATCTCATAGTAGAGAGTGAGGCTTCAGCTTCCCCATCGTGGCGGTGCAGCCATGAACCAACGACAAAAACAGTGGTAGTAATTTGTTGTTTTCTTTGTTGTTGAGGGAGAGGCTTTATGCTGTCAGCGGAAGCATTAGTATAGTATTATTAATAGTAGTAGTAATGGTAGTAGTAGTAATGGTAGTAGTAGTAATGGTAGTAGTAGTAGTAGTAGTAGTAGTAGTAGTAGTAGTAAAATAATGGTGATACTTCTGTTATTACTACTATTACTACTATTACTACTACTACTACTACTAAATCGTAATAATAGTAATAATGACAATAATAATAATAATAACAACAAAAACAATAACAATAACAATAACAATCAACAACCATTACTATCACCAACAAGGCCGAAGAAAAAAACAAAAACTAACAAAAACAACACAGCCACAAAAAGTAATCCACTGTTACGTTCCATCAAGTGGTTTAATTACTCTCCCATTTACCTTGGCGCACCTGTCACACGCTCTCTTTCCCTTCCCTCAAGACCAAGAGCGTGCGAAGGGAGGGGAAGAAAACCTCAAATTAATGTGTGATGACTTTTGAGGTCCAAACCGAACCGTGTGGGAATACAGGTCAAGAACAGCCTAAAAAATGGTAGATTGAGACGAGGATTAGAGTGTGATTGGGTGGCGTGGGAAAGGTGACGTGTGTGTGTGTGTGTGTGTGTGTGTGTGTGTGTGTGTGTGTGTGTGTGTGTGTGTGTGTGTGTGTGTGTGTGTGTGTGTGTGTGTGTGTGTGTGTGTCTTTTGCATAACGTGACCATGAACACACACTCTCTAAACTCGTGTCGCGTACTGGATATGAGAGAGAGAGAGAGAGAGAGAGAGAGAGAGAGAGAGAGAGAGAGAGAGAGAGAGAGAGAGAGAGAGAGAGAGAGAGAGAGAGAGAGAGAGAGAGAGAGAGAGAGAGAGAGAGAGAGAGAGAGAGAGAGAGAGAGAGAGAGAGAGAGAGAGAGAGAATATTGAGTGACTGCAAGGCTAAAAATATGACTAGAAACATCAGACAAACACAAAAATATATAAATCTTGTAATATCTTTGACAAATTATTGGAAAAAAAACAAAAAAACTTAGAAGACAACTCACGATCAGACACACACACACACACACACACACACACACACACACACACACACACACACACACACACACACACACACACACACACACAGAGACCTGATCCATTGTGTACCAAGGTATATTTTTTTCCTTTCAACGCGTGATATTCCTTCTCGAATGGAAAATCGGAATAAAAGTTTAGTCAGTGCGTCACCATTTCCTTCAGGCGTTACTGGAAGGGTGAAGGAGGGACGGGCGGGGGTGAAGGATGACGATGAGGGGGTGGAGGAGGGTGACGAGGAGGGGAAAGGAGGGTGTAGGAGTGGAGGGCAGGTGGAGGGCAGGAGGGTGAAGAGGGTGGAGGGCTGAGGGTCAAGGTTTTCACTCCTTCGATTATGTTTGTGCTGTGAGCAAGTATTCCTGTGTGTGTGTGTGTGTGTGTGTGTGTGTGTGTGTGTGTGTGTGTGTGTGTGTGTGTGTGTGTGTGTGTGTGTGTGTGTGTGTGTGTGTGTGTGTGTGTGTGTGTGTGTGTGTGTGTGTGTGTGTGTGTGTGTGTGTGTGTGTGTGTGTGTGTGTGTGTGTGTGAGTGTGTGTGATGTATATACTCACTTAAGTATGAAAATAAAATAGGAAAGAAAGGTTAAAATTATGATCCAAGAATATAAATACAACGAAATAAGAATAAAAACGAAAGTTCCTGAAACACTCAAGAGAAATTGGAGAGCAAGAATTTGCGAGCAGAAGCAAGAGCAGGTGGATGAGGTCAAGAGGAGGAAATGGAGAAGGAGGAGGAGGAGGAGGACGAGGAGGGTGATTGTAAAGGAAGAAAAAGAGGAAATACCTTATCTTACAAAATGTCAAGGAAGGCTGGGGGAGGAAAACTACAAAGGGGAAACTACAGAACAATTACCATTAGCAACAAAACATAGTCACATACACCCATCAAGGTTATAGTGTTGTGATGATAATATCCTTCCTATCTTCCTTACCTTTCTTACCCTCTCTCTCACCCTCCCTATCTCCCCTTCCCTCACTCACTCACTCCTTACTTGGTTTTTGTCTCTCTCTCTCTCTCTCTCTCTCTCTCTCTCTCTCTCTCTCTCTCTCTCTCTCTCTCTCTCTCTCTCTCTCTCTCTCTCTCTCTCTCTCTCAGATCCTGTTCCTTTTTCACACTTCCTCCTCCCTCTTTTTCCCACATCATTCACTCTCCCCTCTTCAGTGACTCTCATTATATAGTCATCACGCCACATGACCTTGAAATGGTAAGGAGGGGACCATTTTTATAATCGATTGTCTTCCGCATCACTCCTCTCCCCCTCCCTCTCCCTCTCTCTCTCTCTCTCTCTCTCTCTCTCTCTCTCTCTCTCTCTCTCTCTCTCTCTCTCTCTCTCTCTCTCTCTCTCTCTCTCTCTCTCTCTCTCTCTCTCTCTCTCTCTCTCTCCCCCCCCCTCTCTCCCCTTTCCTCCTAGTTCATCCATATTCTTTTCGTTCGTCACGGTTTCTCCTCTTCCTCCTCCTCTTTTCTCCCTCCTCTACTTTTTCCCTCCCATTTCTTTTCACTCTTCTCTCACACACACTGCTCGTCGTCCTTCCTCCACCTCTTCAAATTATTTCCTCCCTCCCTCCCTCCCTTCATTGTAACTCATTCTCCGTATCTTCTTCACTTATATTTATACACTTATACTTCCCGTCCTTACCCTTATCTCCCTCCCTCCCTCCCCCCTTTACCTGCCTCCACGTACCTTGTTCCTGATACAACAGTGATGTGGCGACACGTCCATCACGGCAGCCCAAAACGGGTCTTGCGAGGTGGTCTGTGGTCGAGGACGCGCGTCGCTCTGCTCGTCTTGCTTCTATCTAGGGGTCACCTGCATAAATGAAGCCTCGGAGCGGGTTCATCTTGTGTTCGAACGTAACGGAGCGCTCGACTCTTTCAGGAAGTATCGGAGCTCTTGTTGCTCCTGTAGTTAAGAAAGATTAATTAAAAGAATAGATAAGACTTCAAACTGGTCAGCAAAAGTATATCAGATTTAAGACAGAAAGAGAAAAAAATCTATACTGGAGGCCTTAGGAGATTTAGTGTGTGGGGGGGAGGGGGGGAGGGGGGGCGGGGGTTGGAAGCCGATAAAGAGAGAGAGATTATAGAAAGTTCAATTACAAAGCTTCACCATCACCTTATGTTTACACTTTTACAACTGTCTCGTAGGTTTCAATTATACTTGGACTGCATGTCTTCCTCCGCTAACCTGCTGTCATTGCCTCCGCCTCAACCTCAACCACACCCGCCAGGAATACAAGGTGAAAAAACAAACCCGGAAAAAAATAAATAAAATATACATAAAAAATAAAACAATGCGTAAGAGAGCTTGGTCGAGGCGGCAGTGAAAGTTGTCAAAAGCTCTCCCTTGGTAGTAGTGTGAGAGAAAGTTTCAGACCAACCACACCTCACCCCTTCCCCCCTCCCTCACACCCTCAACCCCTCTCTCAGACTTAAGTTTCTACTGGCTGTGTGTGTCCACCGGCGTTCTGACAGCTTCTTAAATACCCCACCCACGTCCCCTTTCTCCCTCCCCTCTGCCTCCAACACCCCTCCCCACCCACCCATCCACACACTTTCCTCGCCACCCTTCCCCTATTTTACACTCCAGCAGTTCAGTGTCTCCGTCCCTGACCTACATAATGACGTGATTGGAAGTGTGTTTACTCGTAGTCACTTGTAATTCCTTCCCTCAGGTGCAGTTCCCATTAAAAAAAGAGAAATAATAGAAACAAGGTTGTCCCATTAACTTCTTCAGGAGGATTTCAAGTCCGTATCAATGGCGAGGCGTAAGAAATAAAGTGATGTTTGAGTAGACGAAACTTTACAATAAAAAAAAAAGCTGTTTGACCTCTACCTGACCGTCAAAAAGTGACCATCATCATCTCCTACAATGGCATGACGACATTCAGATAGACACTCAATGACCTCATGCATGTTTCCCGCCGGCAGTAACGAAGGCCACCGTGACCTCCAAACTGATCAAGGACACGAGGAGAGACAGACACGAGGATGGGTAAGGGGGTGATGGGGGGTATGGGGGGACAGCAGCACCGCCTACATGGACACAAGGGACATGGGGTTGCTATAACACAGTGAGGAAGGTTAGCATAAGGACTGCAGGAAGGTAAAGATAGATGCGTTAGGACATGGGTGGTGAGGTTAGTCTGGGAAACAAGGAAACGTAAGTACAAGGAGGTAAGCCATGAGGGAAACACCAACAATACAACTACAATAACAACAAAACCTGGTGGAACTACGCCTTATTATTGCATGCAACCACCCCCACTCCCACCGTCACCACCCACACCCTCACCACCCACACCCTCACCACCCACACCCAAACACACCCACATCCTTAAACACCTCAAGCAAAATAAGAAAAAAAACCCATTATAATCATACTATTTTATGTGCAGCTGGAAAGAAAAACATAAGTGGTAAAAGATTTGCAGAGAGAAGATGAGAGGATAAGAGAAGGAGGAGGAGGAGAAGGAAGAAGAGGAGGAAGAGGAAGGGAAGAAGACAAGGAAGGGATGGTAGTAGCATATAAAGAAGGGGAGGGATGGACGGTCAGAGTGGATAAGAAATTGCAGATTGGATAAGAAAGGAAGGGAGGGAAGGAAGGAAGGGGAGAATGAAGGGCCATATGAGGAGGAGGAAAGGAGAAGGATGGAGGAGGAGGTGGAGGAGGAGGAGGTGGAGGAGGAGGAAGTGGAGGAGGCGGCAATGAACTACTCAGCGGTTGTATCCTGAAGGAGACAGAGGGACACCGGGGGGCAGGGAGGGAGGGAGGGAGGATGGGGGGAGGGAGGGAGGGACAGGTAAATGTAGGTGGGGGGAGGAGGAGAGGGTTCAGTGTCCCAAAGTAAAAGAAAGAGAGAGAGAGAGAGAGAGAGAGAGAGAGAGAGAGAGAGAGAGAGAGAGAGAGAGAGAGAGAGAGAGAGAGAGAGAGAGAGAGAGAGAGAGAGAGAGAGAGAGAGAGAGAGAATAAGAGAAAAGGTAAGAGAAAACAAAAAAATATATGCAACATGAAAAAAATATGAAAAAGAGAAAGAGAAAACGAGAGAAAACATATGAAGGAAGATAAATAACATGAAGCATAAGAGGTGAGAAAGCAGACTTAACAAAGAGTCAAGTTACCTACCACTCCTCTTTTACCTTCCTACTCCTAAGTCACTCCTCACCCACCTACCCACCTACCCACCCACCTGCACGTCCATCCACCCACCTACTTGCACAACACACAAGGGACGTCTTCCACACAGTGCTAGAGTGACCAGAATGAGACTTATGGGTAATCCGCAAGTCTCCCTTCCAATCCGTCTTCACGCGAACGCAATCTGAACTTTTATCAACAAAACGAAACTGTATTGAATCTATTTAACTACTTGTTTGGCTTTTATATTCCTCCCTCATTTGTTTACTCATCTTTCCCTTACTCTCTCATACCCATCTGATTCATCTTCACTTACTAATTCATTAATCAATTCACCCACACACTTGTTCTATCCCTCATCCACCCAGCACACCCATCGCTTCCTCCTCCTCATTCCTCACCCAACACTCCCTTCTCCCACTCCCTGGATATGTCATTTCCTTCACCCATTCTTCCTCTCCTCTCACCTCTCCTCTCCCCCACTCTTCATAGTCAGTTTTATCCCTCCTCCTCCTCCTCCTCCTCCTCCTCCTTCACAGTGGGCCTGGTCATGTTTAATAGATATCAGAAGTAAGATAAAATCCTCCATTTATATCGCTTCTCTCTGAACTTGACTTTCGGTTCGCGAGATTAAATGAACATAATGCATTCAATGTCATTTTTTCGTTGCCTTTTTATCTTTGTTTATGACTTTTACGACCCTGAGTGAAAGTTTATTATAGAAATAATCGACCTCTAATAGTTTTTTTTATTTGTATTTAATCTATTCTTTGTTCTATGTTTTTTTTCTTTCTTATGCGTTAGATTTATTGAACTCTTTTTCTTCCTGGTTGGTTCTCGCTTCTTGTATCACGTCGAGGTTACAGCCAATCAGAACTAAGCTACGGAACAAGACAACACTTCTATAACAGCCAATCAACTTGCACAAAAACCAGACCTCAACACATTAAGAGCCAATCAGCCATCAGAACAATATATCGAAGCACCTTTCTCATCACTTTAATAAGAGAAACCAACCGTAATAGAAGAAAAAACTCATATAAAACAGCTTTTTCTCCCTTCTTCTCCCGCTTAAATTTCTCCCGTATCAGTAACCACCTAAAGATCTTGAAACCAGCAAACAGTTATCACAATTAAGAGTATAATATATAACCTCAGTACTTCCTCTATACACCATAATTAAGTCCCTCACCTTGACATGATCCCTAATGACGTTAAATTACAATAATGATAATGATAATGATGATAATAATGGGTTTGATAAGCAGACAACCCGCAGCTATGAAAGAAAACGGAATGAATCTCGTTTTCTGTTTGATTACACTCCTGACGCCTCATCTCTTCCTCTCTTTCTTTTTTTATCTTCTCTCCTTCTCTTCTTCTCCTTCTCTTCCCCCTCCCCCCCTGTGAGGTCAACCGGCATCTTTATGACCCCGACAGATGTTTGAAGGTCATAAAATGCATCCGAGTAGCGATAAGCCCTTCATTGTCTTGTTCCGTTGTCTTCTGGTCTTTTTTTCCTTTCTCTCTCTCTCTCTCTCTTTTTCTTTCTCTCTCTCTCTCTCTCTTTCTTTCTTTTTCCTTTCTTATTTTTCTTTGGTTACTTGCTCTCTTCTTGATTTTTGTAATTTTTATTTTCCTTTATCATTTTCATCTTTTACTTCTTCTTCTTCTTATTATTATTATTATTCGTTTTTCTCCTCCTCCTCCTCCTCCTCCTCCTCCTCCTCCTCCTCTTCTAGTTTCCCATGTCTGGTAACTGAATCTCAACATGTTTTTCCTTCTATAAGTCAGAGAATAATCCTAATTTATGCGTTTCTGTAAGAATCCCCAACACCCCCCATCTCTCTCTCTCTCTCTCTCTCTCTCTCTCTCTCTCTCTCTCTCTCTCTCTCTCTCTCTCTCTCTCTCTCTCTTTAAGTATAAATTTTCACATTGGTTATTCATTTTCTTCACTTTTTGTTTCCTTTCATTGTCTAACTGTTCTTTTTCTTCCTTTTTTTCTTGCTTCCTGTTTTTTTTTTATTCAGTGTGTAAGTTTTGTTTTGTTTTCATGTCCGTTGTTCTCTCGATTATTTCACGTGATTTTGTGTTCGCTGTCCCTCCCCCTCGGCCATTCCTTTGTCTCGCTCGCTGTCCGTCTTAGTAAAATGGATTAAGAAAAGAAAGGAAAAAGCATGTACGAAAGACAATCAGTTAGAGAGAGGGAGAGAAAAATAAGTGCAATTTTTGTGTATCAATCTAATTTTTCTCTACATCAAAATAATTAAAAAAAACACTCAAATTGGTAAAAAAAAATAATTATATCGATGTTCACTTGTTTCCTAATCTTTTTTTTTTTTACTGATTTCATGAATACTTTTCGTGTGATATCTTTGACTATTTTGCTTTCAAGTTACAAGGAATTATTTAATGCGAGTGATTGCATGTTTCGCGTCGATGGTGTTGAGTGTAAAAGTGAAGAGTGGTTTATATATTTTTTTTTTTATCTTTTGTGCGCGTCCTGAGATGGTTACAATGTTGTATGATCAATGGTTGTATTGTAGTCAGTCATGTTATCAACTGTGTCTCATTGTCTGTGTGTGTGTGTGTGTGTGTGTGTGTGTGTGTGTGTGTGTGTGTGTGTGTGTGTGTGTGTGTGTGTGTGTGTGTGTGTGTGTGTGTGTGTGTGTGTGTGTGTGTGTGTGTGTGTGTGTGTGTGTGTGTGTGTGTGTGTGTGTGTGTGATTTATTACCAAATCCGCATAGGCAGACACTTACATATCATACATACATTCGCACACAAACAAACAAGTTAACATCCGAATATACATGACTAATAATGCATAGCTCACCACACACACACACACACACACACACACACACACACACACACACACACACACACACACACACACACAGGACAATGAACCCATCACAGGAGAACGGAAGGTTGAGCCCAATTTTCACAGATAATTCCACATCTTCCTCTTCACCTCACCTCGACATGCATACATCTGGCTGCCACGCGCGCGCACACACACACACACACACACACACACACACACACACACACACACACACACACACACACACACACACACACACACACACACACACACACACACACACACACACACAGGTTGGGTTGTTTTCGCTAACGGACCACCTAGGGCTGAGGTCATTTCGTGTCCTGCCTACAGTCTGGGAACACGTCAGTTAGTGAGATAAACAGAAAACTTTGATTGACGACTTAACAACCTCTCTAGCGGGACTTTCTATACCTTGAACATTTCTTTCTTTATTATTTATATATTAACTTTTACAAATTAGATTTTATTCCTATACTTGAAACGTGGGATGGTTTTTTTCTTTTTTCTTTTCATTCTAAGGTTCGTTCGTTCTAACAGCACTTCACACTTACGTTTCACACCAGCGCGTTACACTTCGTTAACTAGACAGACACCTCTTCATTCAGCTCTTTGGTGTATATATAAAATCTCGTTTTTGTCACATCCCATCAATGTTTAATTTCACGCGATCCAACTTTCAACAAAAGACAAACTCATAC
>JAXIVD010006240.1:5000-10000 GCA_036785275.1 Cancer borealis
GGAGGGGCGGGGCGGGGCACGGAGGGAAGGGGAGCGACGGCACCCCAACGCACGGGGCTATAAACAAAGAGCAGCCGCGGGTGTACCTGGGAAACGGGAAGAGGAAGGGAAGAGAAGGGAAGGGAAGGGAAGGGAAGGGAAGGGAAGGTAAGGTAAGGTAGCGTGACTCCATGCCATTTTCACATCCTCATAATAATTCACAAATGGAAGAACAAAGTTTGGTGGTAGCAATAAGGAATTCAGAGCTTCGAGTCGAACTGAACCGAAGGGAACTGAAGCCTCGGAAGAGAAGGCTAGAAATTCCCTCCTCCGTCCCTCCGTCCGTCAGGTTATGAGAGGATAAAAAAGGCAACTCCCACGCTGAGTGAAATCTTCAGGGCGTCATAATATTATAGTTACGCAACGCAAGGCAGTCTTTGTTCGGTGCGAGGTGGTGGTGGTGGTGGTGGTGGTGGTGGTGGTGGTGTGTGTGTGTGTGTGTGTGTGTGTGTGTGTGTGTGTGTGTGTGTGTGTGTGTGTGTGTGTGTGTGTGTAGATATCGTAGAGGGAAACGAGGAAAACTTGTTTTTTTTTTCTTTATGTTGTGTTCTTTTTAAGTATTAAGTATTTTGAATGTTTTTTTCTCTTTTTTTTCTCTCTCTCTTTCTCTTCTGTTATGACCCAGTTCTTGGAGGTGTTCAGTTTCAAGAAATGGTGTCCTTTGTTTAGTGTTTCTCCCCCTTCTGGATGCCGCACTTTTTTTTTAATGTAGGACACGAATCTTGGGTCGATAGGATGCTTTAAGATCTTGATTAAGTCCGCGTGCGTGCTGCTCTGACAACACCTTACTCACTTGTGACGCATTAACACCTACAATCAGCGTGGCCTCCTGTTGTGTGCGTTCCACTATGGCACCTGCACGCTATTTTACCAGGTATATTAACTTAAGTGAACATTAGAACTCAATTTTATAATGGCCACGACTCGAAATATTCACGTTATACATCACAATAACTTAAAACGTAATGTATGTATAGATATGTGACTCTAGAAATAGTAGAGGACTCTTGTACCTAAAAAAAAGTATGGAAAGTTTCAACGAGAGAAATATTAAGTGAACATTATAACTCAAAATATTCACGTTATATATCACATTGGCTTAAAATGGAAAATATGTATAGATATGTGATTCAAAATGATAGAAAACACTTATACAAAAAAATAAGTATGAAAGGTTTCGAGTTGTGAAGAATTTAAAAAATGAAAATCAAATCAAATAAAGGCATTGAAATTAGATCAATGAATAAAAAGGTATGACTGACGATAAACAAAGACATGACGTTTGATTAATAAAGAATTGTAATGTGATTCACGTACAGAAAAATGGACAATTCTTTACTAAAACAAAGCAGTAAGAGCTGATAGCAAAGTATTCAAAATTAAAACACAAGAAGAAAACAGACATAAAAAAAACACGTACCAGGTCTGTTGCAATAATCCTTAATACAGAAGTAAAGTCTTAAAATAAATAAAAAGAATACATAAATTAGTTAGACATCATATTAACACAAAGCTAACTGACTGAAGAACAAAGAGAAATCAACAATAACAAAAAAAAAAAATCTCTAATGATACAAAGGATGGAAGTGTGTGACAGAAACACAACAACAACAACAACAACACATAACAACAATCATAATGCATAACAACAATAACAAAACTCCTGATGATGACGATGATGATGATGATGATGATGATAACAACAATAACACGAGGTAAAAGTCGCCAAATAAAGAGGAACAGTCACCCTGATATAATGAGAAGCCGGGAACAAAACGCACCAGTCGTGCAAATACTAATTTCATTAACTCAAAATGCAAAGCGCCAATTAAAATATCTCTATAATTCATTGCCGTGCCGCTCTCTAGTGAAAATTTAAAAGACTGACCCCATGTTTTGTCAAAATGTGGCGTCCATAATTAAAAAGGTTCGTTTCGGTGGTTCTGCTCATATTGGGGGGAAGGGGGGGAGGGGGGAGAGGTGTGTCTTGTTGAGCGGTGGTCGTGGTGGTGGTGGTGGTAGTAGTAGTAGTGATGTGTATGTGTGTTTGTGTGTGTGTGAACTAACGTTGTTATTCTTTCATACTTACCTTTACCTTGTTGGGTTGAAGTTAATGGATGTGCCTCATGTGACACCATCTCAGCTTCCTTAACATTCCAAACACTACTGGTTTTGTGTGTATGGCAGACTATCTATATCTATTTGTCACTTATTTTTAACATTTAATCCTTCTTATGTACTTTTTCTTCGTATCCTTCAATCGTCTCTAACTCTGTCCTCTTGTTCCTCTTCCCTTGTACGGATCATTAGACATCATTATTATATATCTATTTTATCTCCTTTGATATGATAAAACTTTTCCTTATTGTCTTCTCATGTGACAATTCTCTCATGATATTGTAGTATTTCCGTGGCTATTATATGTATTTTCTCCACCTTGTTTACGATTTTTTCTTTCAAACAGGATTATTATACCACACCAAGCAATACCACACCACACCACACTACACCATAACATACCACACAATACCACACAATACCACCACACCACACCACACCACACCACACCACACCACACCACACCATAACATTATTAACTGTCAGCATTTCTTCATCCATGTCTGTTAACATTTCATTTTTCCCTTCCAGTCATATGATTGATATACTTCTCTGGTTTTATTATCTTATGTTTTTATTTCTAAGTCATCATATTAAATTAGTTTTCCTGCTTTCTATCTTCTATACCTATCTTCTGGATCGTATTTCACTCACTTTCCCTCTAAACGTAACATTTTATTACCATTAAACTCAGTAGTGTAATATTAACTACTATTGTCCAAATTACTAAGGTCTTTCTGAAGTGCTTTGTAAACAGTCGGGAAGTAGTACATATTTTGTTCTACTTTATCGTAATCTTGCAAATGTATTCATATGGGTACTAAGTCTTCTAGTATATCTTTTACATTAAAAAAAAGCAACATGAATCTTCTATAAGGAAACCTTATCCCCTATAACTTCACTCATCTGTGTGTCCACGAAGTAACTTTCCATCTATTCCTGTGCACCCCTCCGCTGGAAGCCTTAGAACAGACGACCTATCAAATGTGTGTCTTTTTTTCAAACTCAGGTAGATACAGTCTATATCCGTGCGTGTGTGTGTGAGAGGGGAGAGAGAGAGAGAGAGAGAGAGAGAGAGAGAGAGAGAGAGAGAGAGAGAGAGAGAGAGAGAGAGAGAGAGAGAGAGAGAGAGAGAGAGAGAGAGAGAGAGAGAGAGAATGGGAGAAAGAGAGAATGGGAGAAAGAGAGATAGACAGAGAGATACAGAGACAGACAGAGACAAAGAGAGAATGGCTTCCCAAATTCTGAATCTACCTAGCTAGCTCGAACTCAAGTTTCCAACATTTCATAGACCTGACCCTCTTTTGTTTGCGAGAGATGCATTTCAGTCGCTCTATATTCTCAAAACTGCAGCTCTTTCCTTAGAGTTACCTGAT
Organism: Cancer borealis; assembly: GCA_036785275.1. Lineage (NCBI taxonomy): Eukaryota > Metazoa > Arthropoda > Malacostraca > Decapoda > Cancridae > Cancer > Cancer borealis. The sequence goes on from JAXIVD010006240.1 coordinate 8,534, forward strand.
TCCTGAGAGCGGCGTCCATTCCCTCTCCCTCCGCTGCCGTCACCGCCGCCGCCGCTGTTGCTCCTCGCTCTCATGATGATTGCCGCCTCGCGCTCAGTCAACCCACTTCCTCTTCCTTTCCTAACCTCACGCAACATCTTTCTGCCCGTTGCCTCGCCTCTGCGGTCATCGGGGACGTGCTGGCGCGTACTTAAGAAAATAGGTTGTTTTTATTAATTGTTTGGTCTCTCTGTTGTCTTATCTTCGGCATCTTGGTCTAGATTTAGTGATTTTTCCCCTCCCTTTTTTTTGCTTGCGGTTAATACATTGATACATTTTTTTGTATGGCTTGGAATGGTGAAGATGAGTTTTTTAGGTTATTGTATCTATTATGAGGTGAGAAAGAAGATTCCAATATTCTCATGATTAATAAGCTGGTCGTCTTGCTAGTTAAAAAGAAAGAAGAAAATTCATGTTTGTGTGTAATTGTTTGATCTGTTGAAATATTTTTTGGTCGTGGACTTCAACAGGACAGTTTATAAAGCTTTTTTTTTCACACTTGTCTTTGAATGTTGAAAAATATAATCTGCAGTCACTGTATCAAATGGGATTCAGACTATATTTGCTCCTTAACTGTAGCTATTATGCACATCTACGAATTGAGTTTACCACAATTGTTGTGTATCGATTTATTTATCATTATCAATCCTCTTTTATTATGTTTTCCACTGCACAAAATTTCACCTCAGACACAGTTAGCACGACAACCTTCCTTCCCCCTTTGTCGTGCCGGTAACTGTGCGTAGCTAGTTCCTCCTCCTCACGCCGTCTTGCCACCAAACCATTTCATAGCGGTGGAAAGAATGCGGCTTGTGATCAGATTCATGGAACCTCAGCTCACTACACTCACGACCTTGAACAGTTGCACCGGACACAGCGGTCTTTGCCCAGGAGACGAGATGCAAGGAAGTGGACAAAAATAAATTCAATCAGCTTGTGGATTTTTTATTTATTTATTTTTTGTGCATGTCTTTGTGTGAAGAGAAAGCAATAAAAAGAGAGATATACAGATAGAAACGTAGACAGGCAGCACATGAAAGGTCAGATTGGAAACCGGGGATCAAAGAATGTAGATAACGAGATAATCTTCATGAAAGTTTCTTGTTTGAAGATGAAAATTATGTCTGATTCTAGTGCTTAATGTTTTGAAAAAAATATGGTCATAAAACAATAGCAGAAGGCTCACCGAAGCAAAGACTCGGTTGTCAGGAAGGTAGTGTTGTTTATGGGTTATGACGGAAATTCATGAGAAGTTTGTGACATAATCAATGTTTGAGAATCTTCCTGTTTAAGATATATACGAGGATAACACAGATGGCAGAGGAAATAGTTGTGAAAGTCACCTTCTCTATGGAAAATACAATGTAAGCATACTTCCAGCAGAAAGAAATGATGTTTACGAGAGAGAAAAAACAAACAAGTTACTGA
>JAXIVD010006240.1:12500-15000 GCA_036785275.1 Cancer borealis
GAGGAATTGTAAAGTAGAAATAAAAGCAGAGTCAGATGAGGGGGTAGAAAGACGTGCTGGGCTTTATGTGTGAGTGTGAGTGTGATGTGGAGGCACCGATGCTTGTGTGTGTGTGTGTGTGTGTGGAATGGGATAGGAGTTGAGTTTTGTGTTGGGGTTGACAAAAGGGGAAGGGAAGTGGGTGGTGGAGGGCACACCAGTGGGTAAGAGTATAGAGTGTGTGTTTAGGGAGGGTTGTAGGATAGATCATCACAGTGGGAGAACAAGAAGTGACAATATACATTCAGTGAAGGATGTAAAATTGGGGTTTATGCAGATAGATAAATGTATTGGTAGAATTTCATGTCGTGGCAGTATTTTGGTTTATGAGAAACATATATAATTAATGCATAAAAATGTATGTGTGTCTGGGTGTGTGTGTGTGTGTGTGTGTGTGTGTATGTGTGTGTGTGTGTGTGTGTGTGTGTGTGTGTGTGTGTGTGTGTGTGTGTGTGTGTGTGTGTGTGTGTGTGTGTGTGTGTGTGTGTGTGTGTATGTGTATAAACTCATTTCATGCTTGAAGTATTTAAGTTTTCGCTGTTTTTCGTGTGTTCATGTGTGTGTGTGTGTGTGTGTGTGTGTGTGTGTGTGTGTGTGTGTGTGTGTGTGTGTGTGTGTGTGTGTGTGTGTGTGTGTGTGTGTGCGTGTGTGTGTGTGTGTGTGTGTGTGTGTGTGTGTGTGTGTGTGTGTGTGTGTGTGTGCGCGCGTGTGTGTGCATTATTTACCAGAGAAAACTACGAAGGTTTCTAGTAAATCTTAACCTCATTTACCAACCTTTATTTTCTTGATTAAACCACTCACCCCAAAAGAAAATGAAAATGAAATAAAAAAAAATGCCCTGAAAGTGACGTCCTCTTGAAATTAAGAAACATTGTCTGGCCTAATAAGAACTATAAAAACAACAACTTTAGTATCCCGCGCGATTGCATTAATTTGTGGTCAGCTCGGAGGATGTGTTGCAAAATTTTTCACATTCTACTTCATTGTTCCTAAGTTACCCTTGTGATGCTGCTTCACCGTTGACTCTTGCCTCGTGAGCGTGTATCTCTCAGGTGATGAAGTGCTGAGAGCGAGGCTGCCTGGGTTTGTCTGCAGCTGGCGGTGGGTTAAGTTTTCCTTTTGGTAGCCCTTCGTGCGAGACCAATGAGCCGCGTTCAATGCCTTAAGCCAACAGTCAGCCGCTGCTTTCCTCCCTCTCTTTCTCTCTCCCTCTCTCCCTGCTGCAGTCTGCTCGCCTGCATCACTCAAGCTATGTTCGCTTGCTTGTAGAAATTTCATCAATCGACTTTCTCCTCAACTCTGGGTTAAGCAAACGTACTGTACCCACCTATATCTGCTTGCCTTCACATGTGGCTCTTGTGAGTTTCCATGATTTGTACAATAGAGCTCATCTGTTTATTCATCAGTTTCATTATCTTATACTCCTGTTTTTTCTTTTTTTGCCTGATACCCACAAAATTTGTTTATCTATTTAATTTTCTAAGTGTCTGGTGTTCGACATAGCCTATACATTCTTTCCTTTATATTCAACAAAAGAATGGATGCGTTCACTGGTGCTTCCTTCACACTCATCCTTCAGTCTCAGACCCACCTCAGAGGGAGGGAAGGTGAATTTGAATGACAATACAGATGAACTCATTCTTTATGCCGCACGAACATCTCCACAGCGAGGCAAAGGCGTTCCTTGTCATCTTGGATAAGGTCACTTGGCCAGACTACACACCTTAGGAACGTAACTTTTGGTGAGCAAGCTTGAAGCGATACTTGAACTTCGTCAGGCAAGGCTTGTAAAGTTTTATCTTGGCGAAAGTATAGTGTGTGTGGCTGAATGAAGACAGGCAGGCAGGCAGGCTGGTGTACCTTGCTTGCATCACTCACAGCGGGGCGGGTCTTTCTGCAAGGGTCGTCTTCTGCTTAAATTGAGTAACGCATACATACATTTATTCATTTTTACTTCGATATTCCTAGATAATATTTTACATCACACCGACGTCCATGTTTTATTTATATCGGAGAGCATATTACTTCTACTTCCAATTATGTTTAGTGTTCCTTATAGTAGTGTATGGCTGATGATGATGAACAAGGAAGACCAAGGAACCTAACTCGACTGCCACCCCCTCATGAACATAACTCAATTCCCTTGTGTAAACATCACATGCGTCTCAGCCTACACATCACCCCACCCACACAGTGTCTCCTCATTACACACACACACACACACACACACACACACACACACACACACACACACACACACACACACACACACACACACACACACACACACACACGCGCGCGGGGGGGCGCGCGCCCACGCACACATGCAATCTACACTCAAGTTTTTTTTTTTTTTTTTTCTTCAAAATCATAATTACCATTTAACTAGAATTTTTTTCCCTGTATAAATTTTTCCAGCTTATCTCACCTTGAACAGAGAAATCTTGCTCATATCGCCTTG
>JAXIVD010006240.1:22500-24920 GCA_036785275.1 Cancer borealis
TAACGAATGAGTAGAGTAACAGAAGCTCATCATGAAGTATATAGTTTTACAGGTAATGTGTGTAGTTAACTAGCTTAGCGTAGTAAAACCAGATTTATTGCTAACTACTTCGGTTTTATTTGCAGCGTAATGTTACCTAGAAGCAATACCATATATGCCTTCATGTAATTTGTTGATAACTGGTAACCTCATCTACCTACCACTTGTATTTTATATAGTCATGTATTTGCTTGAAGTGTCGCTTATACTCTACCAAGACAGACACGAGGAAATGTCATGTTCATATTAGTGGGCTATGAGGAAACGATTAATTTCATGTTTTTTGAACCGGTCAATTCAAAAATCTGCTTTTCGCATGATTTTTCCTCCTCCTCTTTCTCTCTCTCCCTTTTTTTTTTTTTTTTTTTAATTATGTTACGATTTAACTCAATCATTGATTATTGCCAATATATTTGCTTGAATTTGTTCTACCACATCGATCATTTTCAGATTGTCAAGCGACTTACTGTTATTGTTTTAAAATTCATTACCTTCACATGCATAAATATTTACTACTTTTTTAACTATATAAATCTCTCTCTCTCTCTCTCTCTCTCTCTCTCTCTCCTCTCTCTCTCTCTCTCTCTCTCTCTCTCCTCTCTCTCTCTCTCTCTCTCTCTCTCTCTCTCTCACTCTGGATCGTATTAGAACCCCTGTAGCTTCCCGCACTTAGCTTGACACAAAGTAGCAATGAAAGGCTCAGCTTAATCTACAGCGTGCAGGATATTTCAAGCCACTCGGCTAGATATTCTTATTAGGTGGAGGGGAAAGGAGGGGAAGGAAAGGGAGGGAAAGGGAAGGGAAGGGAAAGGGAAGGGAAGGGAAAGGAAGGAAGGGAAGGGAAGGGAGGAAGGAAGGGAAGGGAAGGGAAGGGAAGGGAAGGGAAGAGGGAATATAACCACCAAACCCTTATTTATTGTCCATTTGAGACCAACGATACTGCCTAGACCTGAATCATTATAAATATCATTATCATTGTTAGGTTATCATTATTATTAAAATCACTATTGTCATTATCTGTATTATTATTATTATTATTATTATTATCATTATAGTGTGTGTTATTGTTAGTATTGTGATATTGTTATTCTTATCGTTGTGGTTATTGTTGCTACTGTTATTCCAGCGGCAGCATCAAGTTTAGTATCATTGTAGTTCCCGCTCAAGGAGACTGAAACATCATGTCACGAGATGAAGTGACGAAAGATGGGATGCTGGCAAGAATACAGTGAGAGAGAGAGAGAGAGAGAGAGAAGAGAGAGAGAGAGAGAGAGAGAGAGAGAGAGAGAGAGAGAGAGAGAGAGAGAGAGAGAGAGAGAGAGAGAGAGAGAGAGAGAGAGAGAGAGAAAAAGAGAGAGAGAGAGAGAGAGAGAGAGAGAGAGAGAGAGAGAGAGAGAGAGAGAGAGACGTATAGAACTTTGCGTATATTGTAATGTCCGAGAGTGCTTGCAGCCATTAGGTCAGTGTTACATATGAAGAAATGTAATATGTGTGTGTGTGTGTGTGTGTGTGTGTGTGTGTGTGTGTGTGTGTGTGTGTGTGTGTGTGTGTGTGTGTGTGTGTGTATGTGGAGAGAGAGAGAGAGAGAGAGAGAGAGAGAGAGAGAGAGAGAGAGAGAGAGAGAGAGAGAGAGAGAGAGAGAGAGATGATTCTGATCATTAGAAAGAGACGCCGCTGGCACAGAAGCGGGAAGAGGTTCCTCAACAGATGCTAACGTCTTCTTTAACAGTTTTTTTTTGGAGGGGGTATTGGGGGGCGTGGGGGTCTGTGTGAGCGTTAGTCTTTTATCACTGTGCCTTATTCACACACCTTGGAAACATTCACACACATACATGCATCTATACATACACGCATCAGAACACATGCATACACTGTAGCTACGAAAAACAGCAACCCACGTATACAATTCGAGACGTAATATACATAATAATAATCCCTTGTACTTACGTAGGATAGGATAAAGAATAAATTAAAAAGTGTAATCTGAAAAAAAATATATTAAAAGAAAATTAGAAGAATAAAAAGAATCAAGTCCTCATTGCTATCTAACATTTAAAGAAGTAATTATAATTATATACATGTATTGTAACGTAACATACGCATACCTGCTCTAAGCAACACACAATGACCGACCGCCGCGTCTTATGTAATTCACCGCCGCTTAGTCCTGTGTAGTCTTGGATCTTGGTCTTACCTACATTATACCCTGCCTGCTGGCGTCTGGTGGTGGAAGGGAGCTGAGCAGGGAAGAGGAGCAGGGAAGGGAGCAGGAAGGGGAGCAGGGAAGGGAGCAGGGAAGGGGGAGAGAGGCGGGGCTTGGGGAGGGAGAGAAGTCAAACGAGTAGGGTTAATGGAAAAGAAGGAGGTGTAGGGGGAGGGAG
>JAXIVD010006241.1:7500-10000 GCA_036785275.1 Cancer borealis
GACGCAGTCATTATCTCCCCCATCACTTATTTTTTCTGCCCCTGGAGCTTCTGCCTTTTCATTTGGTCATGGCTTCTAGTATCCATCTCACAGTCGTCGGTGGCCTGGCGTTTGGAGGGCAACTTGGCGTGAACATCAGAGTTTGTGTCCCTGCACAAGTTGGAGCCAAAACCATTGAAAAGGTTGCCGCCCACGACGGGGAGAATCTTGGTGATTACATTGTGCCCATTACAACACTGTGCCACCTAAAATTCTGGGAACTTCCTGGCCAAGCCAACAAGGATCTGCAGGAATGTGTCCTTATGGTTGTCACAACCAAAAAACCTGAAATAAAATGTGAATGTTAGCACATTACAGGTGAACAAAAAATTATACAAATAAAAAAAAAAAAACATCCGAAAAAAAAGAATAATTCAGAAGTACAATCAAATTTATAAATCAATAGATTAATTCCTATAGTTATATTACCTACTAGTCTGTAGCATCTATTCGTTCGAAGAATGTAAAAAAAAAAAAAACCTAATGCATGTGTGTAAGCACTCACACAGTAAGATAATGGCATTTAAACATATCAAATATGTATGTATGTATGTATGTACCGATGCTGTTTACCCCATTAAAGGAAAAAAAAAAAATGATATTGTAATATAAATAAACTTTACTTACTTATTCCTCCTCTCCTTGTTGTTGATTAGGGAGTCCCAGACACTCAAGGCGAAGCAAGTAATGTGGCACAAAGTTGGTGAAGGGTAATGTAGGCCTTCTTCCCCACCGTCTGGTGTCCCCCTATCCAGCAGGCGTGTCAACGCATGGAACTTCTCGGGATCCCAGCCCTCAAAGGTGGGCTGGTACTTTTCCTTGCTATCCCAGAAGAGCTCCTCCTGGCAGGGAACACATGGATATGGCAGTGTCAGTGGAAAAAAAAATCATGCCCATGACCACACCAGTTATAACAGAAACAGAGGTCAAATCAGTTATACAAAATCTAAAAAATAAGAAAGCTCCAGGACCTAACACATGTAAACCAGAATTTTATAAAGCCTTATTATATAAAAAGTTAATGTATGAAAACAATAACAAGAAGCTTAAATAATGTACTGGATAGTGGAAAAATACCACAAGAATGGAGAAGATCACATACCATAATGATACCCAAGAAAGCCAAACCAACAGCAAAGGACCTCCGCCCAATTGCACTAACAAATTACATATATAAAATATTCATGGCTGTGATCTGAAACAAAATTGAAGACCATCTTAGGATAAATGAAGAAAAAAAAATAGTACAAGCTGGTTTCACTTCAGGAGCAAGAATAGAAGACAACATCTTTATACTTCAATATTGTGTAGAAATGAGTTACAGGGAAAACAAAACGTTAATTATCACATTTATTGACTTCTCAAAGGCGTTTGATTCAGTGAAGAGAGCTAAAATAGTAGAGGCCTTGATTAAATACAAAATACATCCACTAATCATCACTGCATTCGCTAACACCCACCAAAATGACATAACAAAACTCAGCATCACTGAAGACCTAACCACAGAAATGAAGGTAGCAAATGGGATCAGACAGGACTGTACAGGTTCCACAACTATCTTTAAACTCATCACTTATTTAATTCTTCAAGAAATGGAAAAGAGAAAGGGTTTTACTACTAGAGGCATGAACATCACCTTAAGCTACGGTCACACTAGGTATTGCTAACGCTAGCCTGGCTTCCGTTTTCCCTGGCTTGACCGATACGACTAGCAGTATGGTCACACTCACAAGTAGAACCACTCGCCTTGCGGAATCAGCTGATCATAACAACAACACAAACCGTTATGGAGGAAGCACTTTTCTTCTTCTTCTTCTGCTTATGAACATTTTCCATGAGACTTATAATAGCGTTACAAGAAGCTTGTGATGACATCAAAACACTGATGGAAGTAAGCAAGGAATATGGCATGGAAATAAATAAAGAAAAAAGCCAAATAATCATACACAACGCAGAACACAAACCAGAGAACATTGAGGGAATCCGTGTGACTAACAATATTAAGTATCTAGGTGTTATGATAACAGACAAGAGGGATATATTTAAGGAACAGAAGAATAACATGATTATGAAGGCACAAAGATTGGAAAACCTGACCTACTCAATAACAGCAAAAAGCTACCACAAAATCATTATAGACAAGACATACTGGAAGAGTGTTTGTCTACCAATTATTAAAGGAAATCCTGAGAAGAATCAAATGTGAATACTTTAACTGGATGAAGACAACCAGAAAATACTTAGACTGCACCAAGTTAACATATAACAACATTGATAAGTTGCAACCTATCCTACTTTATTACCCATGTGTGTGTGTGTGTGGCGGGGGGTGCCTGGTGGGTGGGATGAGGAGTAGGTAGCTAGATTCGAATTTTGAATTAACGGATTTCCTTTGTTTTGAGGTGACCGTGGTCAATCATGGTTTAACTAACTTGGTTAGACCATGACCGTGATATGTATC
>JAXIVD010006241.1:17500-24919 GCA_036785275.1 Cancer borealis
AGTGTTTGCTAGAACCTGGCTCACGGGGCAAGTGATCGCAACTCAGACCGCTGAGGACCTTCGTAGAATTTTGGAAGATGGCGGATGGTTAGTAAACGGTAATTTGCCGGGTGACAGAATTGATAAATTTCACCAATTTTTTTTTCTATATACTCACCCTACAGGATAATGAGAGACGGAAGGTGTTGTCATTGGATTTTACTCCTCAAGAAAACCTGCATGATTTAAGCAGGAAATTAAAGAATAAGATTGAAGAAACCAGCGACAACGCTAAGTGGACTGCCTCCACTGTGGCGACAACCACCCGTGTTAATTTGGGCGGCGATGAGTCACTACCCATCGCAGCCACAAGGGTTTTGTTAACTTGCCACTATTGTCAAAAAGAAGGACATACCGCCAATAGGTGTTACATTAAGTCCCGAGAGAAGAGGAAACTTAAAAAGGCGCATGCAAGGGGACAAGCGTTTCAACAAAATTCCCAAGGTAGATACATTCACCCCGCTGTTTCAAATTATCAAAACAAAGCAGGGAAAACCAGGGAAGCACCTCTATTACATGGTTATCCTGGTGCTAGCGCGAGGTACTGTCGATTACATAACAGTACTACTCACAACACAGAAGAATGTGTTGAAATCGCGAAATTGAGTGCTAAATATAATCACCCCAAGGGGAATGATGGAACGTCAGGAGGTTCTCAGTCGGGGGAAGTTCAGCGAGCCTTCGCAAAGCACCCGGGTTAGAAGTAACGAGAAATCGTGGACAGAAAGGAACCGACGACGGGGTTGATCTTAATGCTCTTCGCTCATCAATAATAGCGGCTTGCAACCTCGCTGATGCTATGGTTCTTCCTGTCAAAATAGGTTCTGTAAGGGCATCTTTTGCTGTCGACACCAGCGCTTCAGTTAATGTGCTCTCCGCTGCATCATACTTGGAGTTAAAGCGCGCGTCGCGTGGTAGCCGATGGCCCCTCAGATCACCGATTACCAATTTGCAGAGAGTATCGAGCGCATCTATAGATATTTTAGGTATCGTGCGTCTTCCAATCAAGTTAGGTAATAACACTACACCCATCCGAACGGACTTCTATGTCATTTCTAATTTCAGTCTTCCTTCAGATGGATTACTAGGACTGAGGACTATGAAGGACATTCAGTTGGAAATACAACCTGTGCTTAATTGTGTAAAGTTTCGGGGTAAAACCTTGAAGTCGATGGAGATACCCAGACGTTTAATTTCTTCAAACCGTACGGACCCAAAAAGTTTTACCGACACACAGGAAATCAGTGTGATTCATAACGCCCAGAAAAAGGGATAGAATCTGGATCGTACCAGGTTACTTCAACTTGCAATGAAAACCATCAAACGAATTGTTTTGAGGAGTGGAAGGAAATTAATGCCACTGTAGTAGGGACTCATAAAATACCTAGTCGTGCGGCAGCCCACATACCAGTATCGGTTCTTAATGCCAAGGTTGGAAATGATATATGCCTAGAAGGCCCCAGCTTAGTAAACAAACTAGCTGTGGAACCAACTTTAAATACAGTACGAGAGGGAAGCACCACCTCTGCTTTTGTGGTTAATTCTACTGATGGTCCTATAACTTTAAAACAAGGAATACTCTTAACCAAAGCGTTAGTTTATGACAGACAAGTGGATCCAAATCCACTTGAGTTAAGTCTACGTAGTAGTGTTGCCTCAGTTAACTCGTGTCAAATTGAGGAGATAAAACATTCAACAACGTTTCATTCATTGGTAAGGGTTAATGATTATCCTGCGTTAAGGAGTTCATTGATAGATTTATTGCAAGACTATCGTGACGTCATTGCATTACCTGGTGAACCTCTAGGGTCAACCGATAGGGCGGAACACATTATTAAATTAAAACCCCATACTCAACCCAATTATATACCCGCTTATCGACTGCCACATAGTCAACGGGAAGTGGTTGACAAACAAGTAACGGAGATGCTGGAACAAGGAGTAATTACACCATCAAGGTCACCCTGGAACAGTCCACTATTCCTTGTCCCTAAAAAGGACGATAAATTTAGACCAGTTATTGATTTCCGACAGGCAAACAAGGTCACAGAGGACGATCGTTATCCTCTACCCGTACTTAAGGATTTATTTATGTCCATAGGAAAGGGAAATAAATTTTTTAGCAGCCTTGACCAATTAAGTGGTTACTGGCAAATACCTATGTCACCTGAGTCTCGGAAGGTCACCGCCTTTAGTACACCTAGCGGTCATTTTGAATTCTCCGTAATGTCGTTTGGCTTAAAAACGGCGCCGATCACGTTTCAGAGGTTCATATCAACTCTGTTTGCTTCTATGATTGGTAAAAATATGTACGCCTACCATGATGACATTATTGTCTTCAGTAGAGATGCTAAATCTCATTTTGCTAACTTAGAGTCAGTATTATTAAAATTCCGTGAAGCGGGTCTCAAAGCAAAATTATCCAAGTGTGATTTTTTTACAAAAGTCCATCACCTTTCTTGGCCATTTAGTTAATGAAGATGGAATACACACTATGGATGACAAGGTAAAGGCCATACAAAACTTTCCTCTACCGTGAAATGTAGACAATATAAGATCCTTCTTAGGATTATGCGGATATTATAGGTCATTCGTCAAAGGTTTTTTCCAGTATAGCATCGCCCTTAAATAAACTTTTGAAAAAGGACGTGCCGTTTCATTGGGGTGCTAGTCAAGAAGAAAGTTTCTGTAACCTTAAGTTTGCTCTGACCCACGCACCTATTCTCGCGTTCCCTGACTACGCTAAACCGTTTATATTATTCACGGATGCAAATGCGTTAGGTCTTGGTGCTGTTTTAATGCAAACCGACGAACGAGGGAAGAATAGTGCTATTGCTTACGCGAGTAGAACCCTAAATTCTGCGGAGTCTAACTACTCCGTGACTCACCAAGAGACCCTCGCGGTAGTATGGGCACTCAAAACATTCCGTGATATAATCCTAGGTTACCATATCACGTGTTATACTGATCACGCGGCGGTCACCGAGCTTTTCAAGGGTCGCAACCTTACCGGTAGACTCGCGCGGTGGTACTTAACAATACAGGAATTCCATCCTGAATTCAAATACTTGCCAGGTCGAGCCAATAAAGTGGCTGATGCGTTGTCAAGAAATATATTTATTGGTGCTGTCGATCAAGCCACCAAACCGCTTGATAATTTTACTATGCAGGCTCTCGCTGAAGCTCAACGTCAACATAATGTATGGAGCAAGGTTGTATATCATCTTGAATCCGGTGATGATGTTAAATTGCCTGAGCTACATATACCTCTTTCTCAGTTTTTACTCAATACGGATGGTGTTCTTTACCGTCATTGGTCGAACAAGAAAAAACCGGTAACACAGTTAGTAATACCCGAGGTGTATGTACCGACAGTACTATATCAACTTCATAACACAGCAGTTGCCGGACATAAGGGGAAAGATCGTACCTTACGCGCTGCACGCTATCAATACTACTGGCCAACCATAAAATGGATGTGGACGCACATGTGGATCAGTGTGTTCAGTGTGCACGGAATAAGGGGACGGTGCCTAAACAAGCACCGATTTTTGAATATCCACCACCCAATCAACTTTGGGATGTCGTTGGCATAGATTTACTGCAACTTCCGTTTAGTCGTCAAGGGTCCAAGTATCTTCTCGTATGTGTCGACCATTTCTCACGACACATCGTTCTGGCTCCCTTGAAGGACAAAACAGCTGGTGCTGTCGCTCATGCACTCATTAGTAAAGTGTTTCTTGTTCATTCTACTCCAAGGACTATTCTTTCTGACAATGGTAAGGAGTTTAGAAATGCATTGCTGAGCGAAATATGTAGTCAATATACCATAAAACAAACTTTCATTACAGCCTATCATCCAGCCGGCAATGGTCTTGTAGAGCACTCTAACAAGAAAATTTTAGAAGTATTGCGGCCAGTGGTGGGTGGTTTGTTAGAAACTTGGGAAGATTGGCTTTCACATGTAGCAGCCAGTATTAATTCAAGTAACTGTGAGTCAACGGGTCAATCGCCTCACTATATACTCTACGGAGTAGAAATGAGACTCCCGACTGATCTCATAAGTTTGCCTCAGCCTCCTGTTTATAAGGTGGATGATTATGGAAAATGTCAGCTTAAAGTTTTCTCAGATATTCACCAGGAAGTACAGAGGAATTTAAAAGAATCAAAAACAGCCATGGCAGAGAAGCAACATAAAAGAGCTTCTCCTGTTAAATTGCAAGCAGGCGATACAGTAATGGTTCAAGTACCTGAAAGGTCTTCTAAACTTTCAACTAAATTTGTAGGACCGCGCCTGATTACTAAGCATATTAGTGGAAATAAATTTGAGGTGTTAGATCCGTGGCTGCAAACGCTGGAAATTATACATAGCGATCGTCTAAAACGGACGAAGGCCAAAACTAACATAAGCATGGTAGAAACAGCTAATCTTACTAACGCTGTGCATCTTAATACTAATACCACATCTCAACCCACTAAATCTCATGGTTACAATCTACGTTTTCGCAAATAATTTCTTGCTGAATGCTATCTAATGAAGTAGTTTATTTCCATACTTTCTTTTTTCTGCTTGTTTCAGAGCTGTATGCTATCATCATTCTCCTGCTCGCTCTGACTTCTACTCAAGCTCGAGAACCTGAAACCAGGAGCTCTCACTGTAACATAGACCGAGTTTCCTTAATCCAGGATTATTTGTGGGTTCGTTATCCATATACTGAGCTTAAAGCAGTACCGGGTCGTCTGCTAAATCTTACTGAGCAACTAAGTGATACTCTATTTGAATTAAACAAACACACGATTCATGATACAAAATATTCTTCCCTAATGAAGATGTTGTTGAAGGAACGTGTGGAGTTTCTAAGAGATACAGTCAAGGACGCCTTGGAAAATTATGATGGATTCCCTTCAAATACTCGTCCAAAAAGAGGTCTAATTGATGGCCTTGGCATGTTGTCTCAGATGGTGTTTGGTACGGCCATGGATAGCGATGTAAAGGATTTGCAAGAACGTTACAATACTTTAGCTGCAATGGCTATATCTAACCGTAAGGCTGTAGATCTTAACTGCAGAAACATTGCACGACTCAAGGAAGGCATGATTAAACTGGTAAATTACACTAACATCTTAGGTGCTTCTCTTAACAAAGCATTCCTTAACATAGATGGTTCTAAATGCCCTAGAAAATTCAGTCAATACGATCATGCATGCAAATGAGCTCGCACTGAGGAATGTGGTTGACGCTTCCCGAGGTAGTGTCCTCATCTTTATTCCCAGTTAAGGATTTGTTACACACCTTAACGATAGCAGAGGAACAATATGATCTAACCCTTATTTTTGCTGGAGCGGAAATTTTACATTATTACCCACTTCTCAGTGCAATGTTAACGTCAGACGTTATTGTAGTTCATGTTCCCTTTCATTCGAAGCTTGTGTATGATATTCACCGAATAGAGTCATTCCCATTTCAAATCAACACCTCTATTCTCGCCGTTGATTTACCTGACTATTGTGCTGGCCAACGAGGGGCTTACTCTCTACAGTACCGGTGAATACCAAATACTTCACCAGTGTAAATCTGAGCATATAGGATTTTATTTTTGCCCTGCGTCTCTCTTTGCATTCTTACCTGTTAAAGAAGAAGGTGCGTGTGAAGTTGCTTTGATTCAACACGATGCTTCACAGAGCTTAAACCTATGCCCTTACACTCAATTACAGCCAAAACCTTTTTACCATAAAAGTTTCATGGGCCATCATTACTTTTTCTTCATCCGTCCTACGATGGTGACAGTGATTTGCCCTTCAGGAAGGTTACACGGTCGACAGACTGGTCACTTTGCTATTCTTAAATTATGTACCTTGAATTCAGCAACAGTGTCGACTCATCCTGAGACACTTCATAAAGGTTTTGTTTCTAAACTTTTTATGCGTATTTACACCTTAGATTTTGCTAAAAGTGTAAATATTTCTTCTATTAAGTATGTGACTAATACCATTTCTGAGTTTAAATTAAATAACTTCTCAGAATTTGAATCGGCAGTCCATGCTTCCTTACCGACCTACATGAGCCCTTATGTACACTTCCCTACGGCCATCTTACCGATAGTGCTGGTGATTGTTATAATGATTCCTCTATTTTGTCTAGTGAAACGTGCTTGAACACTCTATAATATGTTAAAAGGTAGAGTTTCAAATAAAGCTGCTAGCGACCACGAATTGACACCTCCACAAGGTTAGGTACATGACTCTAGATATATAGGAACGTCGCGAGGTCGCGTCGAGTAGGTGACCGAGCGATGTACCCCATGTTAGGCAGGTAGTAGTATTACTTAAATTTTTATTCCTATATATCTCATGTATTATGCAATTAATGTTATTATAATTGTTGAGGTATATATGTAGTAGGTTCTCGAATGTCTTGTGACGGCGAACGTTCGGAAGCAGTCTCCTGGTGTCTGGCCGCCATCCGGTCAGAGAGATGCTGCTGACCGCAGCGTCTAGAAGGTGTTTTGTGATGTGAGGCGCTATGCTGTCGCCTAAAGAAAAGCGGCTGACTTCAGCGTTTGAGGGGCGTCGGCGAAGATGCTTCATCGCCCAGCTTGGCCGGCTTCCTCAGACCTACCCACGCAACTACACCTACAAGTCACGGACCTCGGAGTGCTCTACTCTCACCGTACATCCGAGATCCGGACTTAAACGTATAACTGACATTTCTGTGTTATTACGAGTGCCCTACAAACTGTCGCTGAAGTTATATATATATTGCACAAACCTCACCTTATACCCAAGTGTGGAGATATAGTGCCACAGTGACTCTTGTGATATACTTTAATCTATATGCATAACCCTGCTTGCTTAGAATACAAATACAAGCAGTGAGACTTATTCTATGTACCAGTGTACTGATCATCTTATACTGTAAATAAAACTGTATAAAGTACACGTATTTGGCTAAACCGCTCGGGCCACACTATCTCACATAACACTCGTTACCATCACAACCGGTAACATATGCTGCCACTGTGGTGTGATAAATAACAACCATCACAGCCTGTAACCTATGGTAACACCGGAGATAACATATGGTGGTATCGGTGGTAACAATATATATATATATATATATATATATATATATATATATATATATATATATATATATGTATATATATATATATATATATATATATATATATATATATATATATATATATAAATTTATATATATATATATATATATATATATATATATATATATATATAATTTATTATATTATAATTGAATTTTATAAGTAGAAGAAAATAGAAGCGATGGATGCAATTTTAAAAGTAGCCATGAAGAAGTGGTAGGCGCTGGTACAGTGGTCTAGCGATCGGATGTGCGAG
>JAXIVD010006242.1:2500-24913 GCA_036785275.1 Cancer borealis
CCTGCCTGGACAAATTGAAGTTGATCCACCTCCTCAACAAGTTGGCAACAACAGAAACACCACAGGAAGATCAGAAGCCAGACGATGGGATGGACATTACACCAGATGCTCCAAGTCGCAAGATAGCCCTGGTAGATGGAATAGCTCTTCTGCAGAAGATGGCCAAGAAACCAGCAACCATAGTGACAGTCAAAGATCTCAGTGAATGCTTCAACGACAGGCTGATGTCCCTCACACGAGATTATGATGAAATCATCCTTGTGTTTGACACATGCAGGGATGATTCTCTGAAGAGTGTTGCCAGGGATAAAAGAAGGCAAGGAAGAGCACCAATCCAGTATCAGGTCAGAGATGACACAAACATAAAACACATCCCATTGAGCAGGTTCCTTTCACATGACAAAACGAAGGCTGACCTGACCAACTATCTTGCTGCAAAAACTCTAGAGTACAACAGTACATCACACAAACTGGTCATCACCTCTTCTTCAGGGCATACCAGAGGCAACAAAGACTTGCTTTTCCAGGACAACAATCATGAAGAAGCAGACACTGTTGATCTACCAGGCTGGCCTAGCATCACTGCGAAACCCACCGGATGCACAGATGGTTTTCTTCTCCCCAGACAATAGAGTGTTATGCATAGCAAACTATGACCTTATGCTGAAGAACACGCCCATTTCCATGGCCTCTGGTGTTATGGAAATTGAGCCAATGTGGAGAGCCATAGGGGCAGAAAGAGCAAAGATTTTGCCAGACTTCCATGCGTTCACCGGCTCTGACAACACTGGAAGGTTCTCTCGTATAGGCAAGGCAACCTGGCTACAAGTCTACGTGAAGGCAGAAAAAGATGTAATCAGTTCTCTGCAGATGCTTTCAACAGAGGAAGAAGTGACCGAAACTATGTTGACCACTCTGGCTAGCTTTGTCTGTGCAGCCTACTCCCCCAAAGACCTCTACATAAAGACCATCTCCGAACTGCGATGGCATCTCTTCTGCAAGCATATGGCAGAAAGTGACAAACTACCTCCTACCCTTGGAGCTCTGAGACAACATGTCCTAAGACCCCATATCCAAGCCAGAGTATGGGGACAGGCCAACATTGCTCTGCAGGATCCTCAGTTGGATCCCCTGCAGAATGGCTACCACATTGAGTCCGATGGCCAGCTGAAACCAAGCATGACAGACGCCTTTCCAGCTCCAAAGGCCATCATTGAGATGGTTAGCTGTCAGTGCAAAACAGACTGTTCTTCTGCCAGACGTTCTTGCAGAACAAAGAACTTATCCTGCACTGATTGTTGCCAGTGCGGCATTGAGAGTCAGAATGATGAGAACACACACACAGAACAAGTAAGAAACTGATGATGACGATGATGGTGACGACATGTAAAGGCTCCTTGGTTGCCCTAAACATCTAAGCCATTTGTCATGAGGAACATGTGGGTTCTTAATGGACACTAACTTAGTGGAACACTCATGTGTGATCACTTATAAAACATTCAATAAAACGGGAAATTCTAGTCAAATAAGTTTTTGGTTGAATCAGGCTATAGGTTTCAGGGCAAATGGAAACATTGTTTTTATGATTGTTTATACAATAAAGTTTCTAAAAAGGTATAGTTTTGATACTCTCCACAAAATTCTGGCGAAATTACAGAATGAACCTGACTACAACGGTTAATGATATAAAAAAAAATATATACATATATATATATATATATATATATATATATATATATATATATATATATATATATATATATATATATATATATATATATATATATATATATATATATATATATATATATATATATATATATATATATATATATATATATATATATATATATATTCCCGCAGAGGAATGAAGATTCCCTGAGAGCGAGAAGGAAGAATGTTAGGCTGAAGAAGGCGTGAGTCAGACAAAGGAATGAGATTGAAGTTTCTCTGAGGAGAAGGAGTGGAAAGGCATGCGAGGTGTCGTAGAGGGTGTGTGCTTTCCACATACGTGGGAGTGTACTTTGTGTCAGCTGGGTGCGGCTGGGCATGGAAGAGAGTTACATTCTTTGTGTTAGTGGGGAGGCAGAGTATGTGGCGAGAAACAACGGGAAGTGTTGGAGACGTGTCTACGTGACATGTCTGTGTGTTACGTCTTTTGTTTGCAAATCACGTGGTCAAGACCAGACGTGGAGATAGAGAGAGGAAATGCGCGGGATGTGTATCTCAAGGTCACGTAGCCAGGCGTGGCGGGAGAGTGAGAGAGAGAGAGAGTTGCCAGCGAGTTTTGGTTAGGCTTTCACTTGAATTTCGGGTCTTCTCATTCTCCTAATTTTCCTGACTTTCCGTCTTTCTTCTTTGTGTTGCAAGGTATCCTATCTTGTAGACAATTCCTTTCTGCATCCTCTCGTATGTTTGTTGTTGTCCTGCGTCGTCTCTGTGGCCTGTGGTAATTTTGTGAAAGATAAGTTATTAGGCTATGTTTGTCGATGCGGCGCGGTGTGTGAGAAACACGGCGCGCCGGTGGTGCGATTTGGCATCTCACCTCGGGGAGCTGCGAGGTTGACGAGATGCCGTGAGAGAGTTAGTGATGGGCGTTCCGACTCTTTTCCGAGAACCGAGTCTTTCGTTCTCGTTCACTCCAAAGAGCCGGTTCTTCCGGCTCCCAAACGGCTCTCAAATATTTTATTTTAGTTCCCCATATTCTGTTTATAGTCTTTATAATTTAGAAAGAATTTCTTAGGATAACTTAGCTAGTTAGCTTTCAAAACCTACTGAATTAAGGAAAGGTGAAAAATCTTTAAAAAAACGTTTGTTCATTTATTTTAATTTAAACCAAATTTATATCAAATCATAGACTAAATCAAATGTACCTGTTATTTAATTAAAAGGTTAAAAAGCCTTAAAAAAATTACCTTAATTAATACCAATCATAGAAAACATTAATGAATTTATACACAATCCACCTAAACAACTTGTTTCACAGTTTCAGACATGCAGTGTATTCAAACTGAGAGGAATTTCTCTGACTTAATAATAATACCCATAAACATTATTAAAGATAAAGTTAAAATTAAAAAATAAGATATAGTTAAAGTTAAATCAAATACAATGCTTCTCAAGGTGAAAAATCTTTAAAAAAACGTTTGTTCATTTATTTTAATTTAAACCAAATGTATATCAAATCATAGACTAAATCAAATGTACCTGTTATTTAATTAAAAGCCTTAAAAAAATTACCTTAATTAATACCAATCATAGAAAACATTAATGAATTTATACACAATCCACCTAAACAACTTGTTTCACAGTTTCAGACATGCAGTGTATTCAAACTGAGAGGAATTTCTCTGACTTAATAATAATACCCATAAACATTATTAAAGATAAAGTTAAAATTAAAACATAAGATATAGTTAAAGTTAAATCAAATACAATGCTTCTCAAGTTTTTTTTTTTTTTTTTTTTTTCATTATTTATATACCGGTTACGTGTTTTGAGGGTTGAAAACATAATTTAGTTGAGAAACAAAGTCTATAAAAATTAGTTATCTACATGTCTATACAGTATACACACTTTCACAAACTCGGTCACACACACATACACAGACAGACAGACCGACAGACAGACACACACACACACACACAAACATAATATCTATTTCCTTTCCTATCTAATATCTTTATATCTATCTTAAAGATAGATATATAGATATCTTAAAGATAGATAGATATTAGATAGGAATGGAAAAATATGTTATATGTGTGTGTGTGTGTGTGTGTGTGTGTGTGTGTGTGTGTGTGTGTGTGAGGTGTGTGTGTGTGTGTGTGTGTGTGTGTGTGTGTGTGTGTGTGTGTGTGTGTGTGTGTGTGTGTGTGTGTGTCTATCTGTCGGTCTGTATGTCTGTGTATGTGTGTGACTGAGTTTGTGAAACTGTGTACAAACATATAGATAACTAATGTTTTTAGACTTTGTTTCTCAACTAAATTATAATTATCATAGAAAACATTAATGAATTTATACACAATCCACCTAAACAACTTGTTGCACAGTTTCAGACATGCAGTGTATTCAAACTGAGAGGAATTTCTCTGACTTAATAATAATACCCATAAATATTATTAAAGATAAAGTTAAAATTAGAAAATAAGATATAGTTAAAGTTAAATCAAATACAATGCTTCTCAAGGTGAAAAATCTTTAAAAAAAAGTTTGTTCATTTATTTTAATTTAAATCAAATTTATATCAAATCATAGACTAAATCAAATGTACCTGTTATTTAATTAAAAGGTTAAAAAGCCTTTAAAAAATTACCTTAAATAATACCAATCATAGAAAACATTATTGAATTTATACACAATCCACCTAAACAACTTGTTTCACAGTTTCAGACATGCAGTGTATTCAAACTGAGAGGAATTTCTCTGACTTAATAATAATACCCATAAACATTATTAAAGATAAAGTTAAAATTAAAACATAAGATATAGTTAAAGTTAAATCAAATACAATGCTTCTCAAGTATTCATTTTTTTTTTTTTTTCATTATTTATATACCGGTTACGTGTTTTGAGGATTGAAAACATAATTTAGTTGAGAAACAAAGTCTATAAAAATTAGTTATCTACATGTCTGTACAGTGTACACACTTTCACAAACTCGGTCACACACACATACACAGACAGACCGACCGACAGACAGACACACACACACACACACACACACACAAACATAATATCTATTTCCTTTCCTATCTAATATCTTTATATCTATCTTAAAGATAGATATATAGATATCTTAAAGATAGATAGATATTAGATAGGAATGGAAAAAGATATTATATGTGTGTGTGTGTGTGTGTGTGTGTGTGTGTGTGTGTGTGTGTGTGTGTGTGTGTGTGTGTGTGTGTGTGTGTGTGTGTGTGTGTGTGTGTGTGTGTGTGTGTATGTGTGTGTGTGTGTGTCTATCTGTCGGTCTGTATGTCTGTGTATGTGTGTGACTGAGTTTGTGAAACTGTGTACAGACATATAGATAACTAATGTTTTTAGACTTTGTTTCTCACCTAAATTATGTTTTTTATGTTTTCAACCATCAAAACACGTAACCGGTTTATAAATACTGAAAAATACATTTTTCTTGCAAACTTTTTGGCGTATATTTAGATTAAATTACATGAATAGATAGAACTTTTAAAATCACATCATTTAGTATTAGTGCATTTTTTCTGTACGACTAATATTTACACGACAAAAGACAAGAATTAATGTTTATGGTTGGGTGGGAGTGTGGGGTTACGTAATAACGGTTATATATATATATATATATATATATATATATATATATATATATATATATATATATATATATATATATATATATATATATATATATATATATATATATCTGATAGATATATATTAAATGAAAAAGAAAATAGATCATATGTTTTTTTTTTTTTTTTTTTTTTTTGTGTGTGTGTGTGTGTGTGTGTGTGTGTGTGTGTGTGTGTGTGTGTGTGTGTGTGTGTGTGTGTGTGTGTGTGTGTGTGTGTGTGTGTCTGTCTATCTGTCTGTCTGTTTGTCTGTCTGACAGACAGACAAACGGACAGACAGATAGACAGACAGACACACACACACACACACACACACACACACACACACACACACACACACACACACACACACACACACACACACACACACACACACACACAAAAAAAAAAAAAAAAAAAAAAACATATGATCTATTTTCTTTCTCATTCAATATATATCTATCAGAGAGAGAGAGAGAGAGAGAGAGAGAGAGAGAGAGAGAGAGAGAGAGAGAGAGAGAGAGAGAGAGAGAGAGACAATTTTTCGTTCATGGTCACACACACACACACACACACACACACACACACACACACACACACACACACACACACACACACACATACTATCTATTTTTTTTCTTATTTAACATTTCTATATATGAGAGAGAGAGAGAGAGAGAGAGAGAGAGAGAGAGAGAGAGAGAGAGAGAGAGAGAGAGAGAGAGAGAGAGAGAGAGAGAGAGCGCGCGCGCGAACAATTGGCGGTTGACTGTTACGTAATGTGAGTTTGAGGGGTGGTGGGGTACTCAACCACCCCTCAAATTATCAACGTAGTTAACTTGTCTTTTATCGCGTAAATATTAGTCGTACAGAAAAAATGCACTTATGCTAATTGATGTAATTTTAAAAGTTCTATCAAATCATGTAATTTAATCTAAATTTACGCTAAAAACTTATTTTTTTTTATGTTTTCATTATTTATAAACTGTTTACATGTTCTGATGGTCCAAAAAATATATATATTTATTTTCTTCTTTTAATTATTCGCAGATTTTTTGACTTAAACTCCATAGTTTTCGTTTTTACAAAACGAAATGTTAAATACTAGTTTGACAAAAATTATGTTTAATAGTTATTTTCTTACCTTCAAAAGGCCTTTCAGCTGGTGTAGTCTGATTTTGAATAACGCTAATAATTAAGAAAAAAAAATTTTTGATGGTCATTTATCATTGAGTTTCATTTTCAATAGAATGAAAAGAAAGCTTGTTTCATTTAACTTCCCTAATTACTCCTAATCATTTTACGTCAATTTCATAGTTTTCGAGTTATAAGGAAAAAACTTTAACGATTAGTTTGACAGAATAAATGCACCTATAATCATTTAAATAATTTAAAAGGCGTATCAGCTAGTGTAGTTATTTTTTTTATTTTACTCAGGTTATGAAAAAAAAAAATGTCCTTCATTATATAAAGAGTAATTTCATTTTTGAATGTTGCAATAGAAAGTTGGATTCCAATTCATTCTTTGTCTATTCGTAGTCATTATACGTATACCTTATGGTTCTCGAGATATAATGAGAAAATGAGTTTTGTGTTAAAAAATTAACTATGGAAACAAATATACTTGATTTGTATAATATGTACAATATTTTGAGACGAGTTCTATAATTTAATTTGACCTCTTAATATTATCAGATCGTCTTCATTTACCGATATGTTGTAGGGAATATTATAGTGTACATTCCACATCATTGGCTTGCCATATACACTATATATTTTCTGAATTATTCATATATATGTGTTTTATGTGTTGAGTTATCCTTCTTTGCTAGAGGCCAAAGCACTTGGAAATACAGTTTTCTTTGTTAGCTTGAAGGGGTAACTTAACTATTTTACTATATAATTTCTATGAATAGGCTTCATTCTCGTATGTATTATTATTATTATCATTACTATAATTATTAACAATCGGTAATTTTTGCATTTTGTTAGAAAATTGCAAAAATATGGAAAAACTAGAAAATAAAAATTAACGGCTCTCAAAAAAATCTCAAACGGCTCTCGAGAAAGATCTGGCTCTTCTCGTTCATCTGGAAGAGCCGGCTCTATGAACCGACTCGTTCACAAAGCGCCCATCACTAACACACACACACACACACACACACACACACACACACACACACACACACACACACACACACACACACATACACATACACACACACACACACACACACACACACACACACACACACACACACACACACACACACACACACACACACACACACACATACTATCTATTTTTTTTCTTATTTAACATTGCTATATGAGAGAGAGAGAGAGAGAGAGAGAGAGAGAGAGAGAGAGAGAGAGAGAGAGAGAGAGAGAGAGAGCGCGCGCGCGCGCGAACAATTGGCGGTTGACTGTTACGTAATGTGAGTTTGAGGGGTGGTGGGGTACTCAACCACCCCTCAAATTATCAACGTAGTTAACTTGTCTTTTTTCGCGTAAATATTAGTCGTACAGAAAAAATGCACTTATGCTAATTGATGTAATTTTAAAAGTTCTATCAAATCATGTAATTTAATCTAAATTTACGCCAAAAACTTTTTTTGTTTAATGTTTCCATTATTTATAAACTGTTTACATGTTCTGATGGTCCAAAAAATATATATATTTATTTTCTTATTTTAATTATTCGCAGATTTTTTTTACTTAAACTCTATAGTTTTCGTTTTTACAAAACGAAATGTTAAATACTAGTTTGACAAAAATTATGTTAAATAGTTATTTTCTTACCTTCAAAAGGCCTTTCAGCTGGTGTAGTCTGATTTTGAATAACGCTAATAGTTAAGAAAATTTTTTTTTCGATGGTCATTTATCATTGAGTTTCATTTTCAATAGAATGAAAAGAAAGCTTGTTTCATTTAACTTGCCTAATTACTCCTAATCATTTTACGTCAATTTCATAGTTTTCGAGTTATAAAGAAAAAACCTTAACGATTAGTTTGACAGAATAAATGCACCTATAATCATTTAAATAATTTAAAAGGCGTATCAGCTAGTGTAGTTATTTTTTTTATTTTACTCAGGTTATGAAAAAAAAAAATGTCCTTCATTATATAAAGAGTAATTTCATTTTTGAATGTTGCAATAGAAAGTTGGATTCCTATTCATTCTTTGTCTATTCGTAGTCATTATACGTATACCTTATGGTTCTCGAGCTATAATGAGAAAATGAGTTTTGTGTTAAAAAATTAACTATGGAAAAAAATATACTTGATTTGTATAATATGTACACTATTTTGAGACGAGTTCTATAATTTAATTTGACCTCTTAATATTAT
This sequence comes from Cancer borealis, assembly GCA_036785275.1. Taxonomy (NCBI): domain Eukaryota; kingdom Metazoa; phylum Arthropoda; class Malacostraca; order Decapoda; family Cancridae; genus Cancer; species Cancer borealis. The sequence continues at coordinate 11,163 of JAXIVD010006242.1, forward strand.
CAGATTGTCTTCATTTACCGATATGTTGTAGGGAATATTATAGTGTACATTCCACATCATTGGCTTGCCATATACACCATATATTTTCTGAATTATTCATATATATGTGTTTTATGTGTTGAGTTACCCTTCTTTGCTAGAGGCCAAAGCACTTGGAAATACAGTTTTCTTTGTTAACTTGAAGGGGTAACTTAACTATTTTACTATATAATTTCTATGAATAGGCTTCATTCTCGTATGTATTATTATTATTATCATTACTATAATTATTAACAATCGGTAATTTTTGCATTTTGTTAGAAAATTGCAAAAATATGGAAAAACTAGAAAAAAAAAATTAACGGCTCTCAAAAAAATCTCAAACGGCTCTCGAGAAAGATCTGGCTCTTCTCGTTCATCTGGAAGAGCCGGCTTTATGAACCGACTCGTTCACAAAGCGCCCATCACTAGAGAGAGTCAGTTAGCCGTTAGCCGTCACCAAGAACACCTCGCGCTCTGAGCTCCCCACAAATTGGCATTATTTTGCCTGTAACCTCCTCATATTTAAGGGAGTGGGTTATCTGTTTGGCCTATTAGATAAGGGGTATATTTGTGTAGCTAGACAGCAGGGCCCTGTCTGTAGAGGAAACGATTACAAGCCAGAGCACTGAGACGAGTTTGGTGACAGTATCATTAACACCTAGCTAGCGGTGAACTCCACCTAGAATTTTGTCAGACTGTTCAGTCTCGGGGAAGTAGTTTCGGCGTTGTCTGCGTTTTGTCGGCGTTTTCTGCGTTTGTCGGCGTTGTCTGCGTTGTCTGCTTTGTCGGCGTTGTTTGTTTTTTTCGGCGTTGTCTTCGTTGTCCTCATTGTGAGAGAGAGAGAGAGAGAGAGCCTGTCATCAGGGGCCTCTTGTTTGAGAACACAGACGAGGAATAATCCCGTCTCAGTGTTGATTAATTACGACTCATATAAGGCACTGTACGGAGTTCCCTCGCAGGAGGCTACTTTGCAGGAGTTATTATTCAACCAGAAGTGGGTGGAAAGACACCTTGTGGGCGGTATTCTGGTTGGAGCGATAGCTCCTTGTCTAGGCACTGTAATCTTGTGCTCACTGTAAGTCTCTTTAGAATGTAAGGAGGAGAAGATGGTTACTATTGGGAGATTCCTTGTTCTTTGGAGGGTTAAAAGAACTGGCGACCTCTTAACGTTAACGGGGTGGCTGTAGGTGCTGTGTTTGGGGGCTAAGAGTGCATAGGTTCCTTAACCAGGCATTTCTTGTTTAAAGCCTATTGTCCAGCCACCGGCGTGTGGCCCTCGGAGTGACTAGTCTTACGGGATAGTCGACTTTCCTTGTCCTTTGGTTGGTTAAAAGGACGTATAAACATCAGCACTACAGTTCGTACACGCCCGTAACGTGGTTGTGACTGGGATGTTCATAAGTGGACACCCGGCACTAGGGCATAAGAACCGTGTCCGTTACGGTGTGACCGTAACAAAATTGGCGACCTCGCCAGGATTCTAAAGAATAACAGTGAGTAGGAAAGCAGTGTTAGTGTGTTGTTAGTGTGAGCCCACACACACTGTAACGATGGAAGACAACCGTGATGTAATTACTTCCTTTGAGGATGGCTCGGCCCGAGCCAGCCCTGTACGTGGCGTTAGTGAACAGCCATGCCTAGGTGAAGATCGGCCCGTTAGTCCTGTTAGTGAGCATAGTACTACAGGACGATTGTATTTTGCTCAGGAAGTGCCTGAACAGTCCCTGCAACATATAACGGGTCGTGTTGGTTCTTTTGAGAACGTAATGGGTTCAAGGAGAGTGAGCCCAGCTGCCAGTGTTGCTAACAATCTCCAGTCAGTCGGAATGGCGGAGGAATTAAGATTCCAATTAGAAATAAAGAGGATGGAGATAGAAGCCGCGAACGAAGCGAGAAAGATGGAAGCTGAAGCGAGGAAGTTGGAATTAGAAGTTGAAGCAAGAAGATTAGAGGTTGAGGAGAGAAATGAAGCAAGAAGATTAGATCTAGAAGTCAGAAGGTTGGAGGTGGAGAAGCACAGAGAATTTGAGTGAGAAAGATCCCGACTTGGGGCCAACTCAACTCATAAGGGAGGAGTAGGAGAGGAGAACTCAGTTGAGCGCCAGATGGTAAGGAGTCTGCAGCTCATTCCTGACTTTGACGAGCAGAGGGTTGCAGAATGGTTTAGAAGGTTTGAGAAGAAGGCGGCTGAGTTTGGTTGGCCAGAAGGAAGATGGGTTGGCCTTGTGGCCAATAAGTTGAAAGGCAGGGCATTGGAGGCATACGACAATATGTCGGTTGAGGATTTAGAAAGTTACGAGGATTTTAAGGCTGACATCTTGCGGGCTTACGAGCTGCGGCCCGAAGCCTATCGCCTAAGGTTCAGAGGTGGGAAAAAGAGACCCGGAGATTCTTACCTCGAGTGTGCCCGCCATTTAGAGCAGGCATTTAAGAGATGGATCATGAGTGAGGGAGTGGATACTCTCCGCGACCTGGAGGAGTTGATGGTGATGGAGCAGTTTATAAATGTTGCTGACAAGGAACTGGTGCCTCTCCTGCGGGAGAAGCGTTTTAAGACGCTGAAGGAGGCTGCCACCTGGGCTGATGACCATGTGTTAGCCCATCGCTCGGAGCCTCGTGCTGGCGGTGGATTTAAGGAGGGAGGACCACGAGGGCCAGGGGGCGGTGGTAGTGCTGGTTCTGGTGCTCCACGTTCCCCTCCCCGTAGCCACGGCTTTGGCAATAAGAGCGGGTTCGTTAAGTCTCAATCCCCCGCTGTCCCTTCAGGGCCAAAAGGAGGGTCAGGAGGAAAGATGACCTTTAGTACTCCAAAGTACGATAACCAACCTACGTGCTATAACTGCCATGCCAAGGGGCATTTTCGATCTCAATGTCCCAAACTTGTGACAGCGGGCCCCTCCAAGACACCCCAGAAACCAGTTGCCTTGCTGGTGTGGCCTGACCAGGGTCGTGAGGAGAGGCTGCTCGCTCCTAAGGTTCACGAAGGAGATAAAGCTTTTGATGGGCCTGTGTTGGATTGTGAGGAGAGGGTTCAGGCGGTTTCACCTGTTTACCCCCCCTGTTGTTGCTTCTGTGACTCCAGCTGACTCGGAGCTGGACTGGTGTCGCCCATTTCTGTGTGGGGGCACTGTCGAAATTGACGGGAGCGAGTATCCTGTTACTGTCTTGCGAGGCACTGGCGCACAACAGTCCGTGTGCCGAAATGTCACCGGGACTAAGGTGACTTCTTCAAAGGCAGTGTTATGTAGGGGCCTCAACGCTGTCGAGAAGTTTGTGACGGCTGAGGTGAAGCTGTCGTGTCCACTGATCACCACTTCGGCTCAAGTGGCAGTGGCGGAACAACTGCCTGTGGCAGGTGTTGATTTCCTGCTAGGGAATGACCTAGCAGGAGGGAGAGTTTGGGTGCCCACCCCTACGGGAGGTGAGGCTTCTGAGGTATCGGGGCATAGTGTGCCCGACCCTGTTGCTGTTGTCACCCGGTCGCAGACCGAGAGGGTGATGCAGGCTGTTGCTCCTGGGGCCGACTGCGACAGAGCAGGGCTACCAGAAGAGGAGAACAGTGGTGAGGAAGAAGCTGCCGCTCCTGGGGCCGACTGCAAAGAGGCAGGGTCACCGGTGTTGGAGGGCAGTGAGGAGGAGGTTGTTGGGGTTGTCACCCGGTCTCAGGCTAGACGGGTGGAACCGGCTGCTACTCTAAGGGCTGACTGCGACATAGCAGGGTCACCGTCAAACGAGAGCAGTGTTAGTCAACTGGATGAGCCAGAGCCGGGCTCTCCAGTGAGTCAAGGTGTGGGGGCTGACTGCCGCAGTGCAGAGCCACCCACAGAAGCACCTGATTCGGCAGAGGTTGTCGCCGAAGGTGAGGAAGGAGTGTTGAGGACAGAGGAGTCTTGTGTTGGCATTCCTCACTCTGCGGGGCACCTCGGAGGAAGCACCCAAGCGGTGGTGTTTCCTGGTTGTGAGGCTGTGGGTCTCGGTACTCAGTCCGGGCCCCAGCCTGGTGTGTCAGACAGTTTGTTGGGGGTCACCTCCGAGGGAGGGGAGACTTCCAACTCTGCGGGGGAGTTGGAGACTCCCACCCCTGCGGAGTGTACCGGAGACAGGGAACAGGCTGTTCCCTTGTCTGGTGACTGTTTGACGGGTGAGGCCCACCTGGAGGGTCCACCCATTTTGGCCGATGAGGAAGTGGTGGATGAGTCCACACCACGCCTCAGGCCCCGGGACAGAACCAGGGAAGTGTCGGTACCGCCCCTGCCGACAGATCCTGTGGTCCCGTCCAACCTTACTTGTATTGAGCCGGCGTTGCTCATCAAGGGGCAGAAAGGGGAACCAGAATTGGCCTCTTGTTTTGCTAAGGTGGGAAAGGAGATAAGGGGAATAGAGGAGTTCCTGCTGCAGAAGGGAGTGTTACACCGCAGGTCGAGGGAGAGTGATGGGAGTGATGTTCTACAGGTGGTAGTGCCCCAGGATTTCAGGGAGGCCCTGGTGCTGTTAGCACACGAGGGACCTATGGCTGGACACCTCGGGGTTCACAAAACTCTCGCCCGACTGCGGGGCAATTTCTGGTGGCCTGGTATGGCCAGAGAGATTACAGAGTTGCTTAGGAGCTGTCACACCTGTCAGATGGTGGGCAAACCCAACCAAAATCCCTTTGTTGCACCCCTGTATCCTATTCCCGCTGTGGATCCTTCTTCCACCAGGATCCTAAATCAGTTGGTGTTTGGGCACCGAGTGCGCGGTCCGTTGGACTTAGTACGGGACGCCTGGTGTGCTCCCCACTCGGATCGCCCGGAGTCATTCCTGAAGAACGGGTTATGTACTCAGGAAGGACTGGTGAAGGCGTTGGAAGTAGCTCCGCACCATCTTGGAGCCGCGCCAAAGAAGAGGAGAAAATACTATGACCAGAAGGTCAAGTATGGTACCTTTGCACCTGGGGAGGAGACTACCAAGGTTCTGGGCTCGGAACTGGTGGTTCCCGCAGAGCACTGGGGGCAGTGCGGTGTGCTGCTTGGGGAGAGGTTGCAGCACCTGGGAGGAGTGCAGAAGAAGAAGATTCACTGTCAGAGTGAAGTGGCTACCACCGTGGTGAAGCCCAGGGATAAGCGTGAAAGTTCTGTTCAGTTCGACTGGGACTCTGACGAGGACCAGATTGAAGAGCAGCTGAACGCCACCCCAAAGGAGCACTCTGACACTTCTGCCGAAATACCAGAGCAGGCCCCCAAGGAAGATGCGAATCCCGCTGAAGAAGAAGAAGTACATCATAGGTGCAAGAAGTTTTGGTTTCCTCTTGACTTCCTGTCTATGAAGTCCACTGGTCGTGGGAGAGGACGTGGCCGTGGGAAAGGCGTACTTGGTAAGAGTACGAGTGGCAGGTTCCTTTCACGGATCGTGCCAGGGAGATGGCCTGTTTCGTGGCCGAGAGGGCAGAGAAGATGGTGGCCGACTGCTTGTTGCGGGCCCGGGAATCACTCCTGCTGCTTAAAAATTTTGAAAGTCTGTGAGGTTTACAAAATGTTTCCTTTAAGGTGGGGCGTGTTGCGGGCCCCGCCCGTCACCATAACATCGTCTGGTGAAGATGGGAGTCAAGCCCCGCAGAGGAATGAAGATTCCCTGAGAGCGAGAAGGAAGAATGTTAGGCTGGAGAAGGCGTGAGTCAGACAAAGGAATGAGATTGAAGTTTCTCTGAGGAGAAGGAGTGGAAAGGCATGCGAGGTGTCGTAGAGGGTGTGTGCTTTCCACATACGTGGGAGTGTTCTTTGTGTCAGCTGGGTGCGGCTGGGCATGGAAGAGAGTTACATTCTTTGTGTTAGTGGGGAGGCAGAGTATGTGGCGAGAAACAACGGGAAGTGTTGGAGACGTGTCTACGTGACATGTCTGTGTGTTACGTCTTTTGTTTGCAAATCACGTGGTCAAGACCAGACGTGGAGGTAGAGAGAGGAAATGCGCGGGATGTGTATCTCAAGGTCACGTAGCCAGGCGTGGCGGGAGAGTGAGAAAGAGAGAGAGTTGCCAGCGAGTTTTGGTTAGGCTTTCACTTGAATTTCGGGTCTTCTCATTCTCCTAATTTTCCTGACTTTCCGTCTTTCTTCTTGTAGACAATTCCTTTCTGCATCCTCTCGTATGTTTGTTGTTGTCCTGCGTCGTCTCTGTGGCCTGTGGTGATTTTGTGAAAGATAAGTTATTAGGCTATGTTTGTCGATGCGGCGCGGTGTGTGAGAAACACGGCGCGCCGGTGGTGCGATTTGGCATCTCAGCTCGGGGAGCTGCGAGGTTGACGAGATGCCGTGAGAGAGTCAGTTAGCCGTTAGCCGTCACCAAGAACACCTCGCGCTCTGAGCTCCCCACAAATTGGCATTATTTTGCCTGTAATCTCTTCATATTTAAGGGAGTGGGTTATCTGTTTGGCCTATTAGATAAGGGGTATATTTGTGTAGCTAGACAGCAGGGCCCTGTCTGTAGAGGAAACGGTTACAAGCCAGAGCACTGAGACGAGTTTGGTGACAGTATCTTTAACACCTAGCTAGCGGTGAACTCCACCTAGAATTTTGTCAGACTGTTCAGTCTCGGGGAAGTAGTTTCGGCGTTGTCTGCGTTTTGTCGGCGTTTTCTGCGTTTGTCGGCGTTGTCTGCGTTGTCCGCATTGTCGGCGTTGTTTGTTTTTTTCGGCGTTGTCTTCGTTGTCCTCATTGTGAGAGAGAGAGAGAGAGAGAGAGAGAGAGAGAGAGAGAGAGAGAGAGAGAGAGAGAGAGAGAGAGAGAGAGAGAGAGAGAGAGAGAGAGAGAGAGCCTGTCATCAGGGGCCTCTTGTTTGAGAACACAGACGAGGCGTAAACCCGTCTCAATGTTGATTAATTACGACTCATATAACGCACTGTACGGAGTCCCCTCGCAGGAGGCTACTTTGCAGGAGTTATTATTCAACCAGAAGTGGATGGAAAGACACCTTGTGGGCGGTATTCTGGTTGGAGCGATAGCTCCTTGTCTAGGCACTGTAATCTTGTGCTCACTGTAAGTCTCTTTAGAATGTAAGGAGGAGAAGGTGGTTATTACAGGAAGATTCCTTGTTCTTTGGAGGGTTAAAAGAACTGGCGACCTCTTAACGTTAACGGGGTGGCTGTAGGTCTGTGTTTGGGGGCTAAGAGTGCATAGGTTTCTTAACCAGGCACTTCTTGTTTAAAGCCTATTGTCCAGCCACCGGCGTGTGGCCCTCGGAGTGACTAGTCCTACGGGATAGTCGACTTTCCTTGTCCTTTGATTGGTTAAAAGGACGTATAAACATCAGCACTACAGTTCCTACACGCCCGTAACGTGGTTGTGACTGGGTTTTTCATAAGTGGACACCCGGCACGGGCATAAGACTGTCCGTTACGGTGGTACCCGGTCGGTGGGACACAGAATATAATCTAGTATATATATATGATATATTATATATATATATATTTATATATAGTATGAGATAGTATAATATATATATATATATATATATGTATATATATATATATATATATATATATATATGTATACATGGATATATATATATATATATATATATATATATATATATATATATATATATATATATATATATATACATATGTATATATATATATATATATATATATATATTATATATATATATATATATATATATATAAATGAATATACATGTATATATATATATATATATATATATATATATATATATATATATATATATATATATATATATAAATATATATATATATATATATATATATATATATATATATATATATATATATATATTTATTTATTTATATGTGTATATATATATATATATATATATATATATATATATATATATATATATATATATATATGTGTTTATATATATATGTATATATATATATATATATATATATATATATATATATATATATATATATATATATATATATATATATATATATATATGTGTTTATATATATATATGTATATATATATATATATATATATATATATATATATATATATATATATATATATATATATTTATATAAGTATATATATATATATATATATATATATATATATATATATATATATATATATATATATATATATATATATATATATATATATATATATATATATATATATATATGTATATACATATATATATATATATATATATATATATATATATATATATATATATATATATATATAATATATATATATATATATTTCCGTCCTCCCCTGTTTCTCTTCTCTCTGTTACGGTAAGGAGACCTCGTTCTCGAGCACTGACTCCACTCCCTTGGTAGGAGGAGCCGCTCCATTCAAGACAGCGAAGGTAAATAACCACCAAATTACTGGCAAGGCTAAGGTGGCTGTTACGCAGTCCGCAACTTCCCGCCTTTCTACTGCTTCGCACTCCCCTGTTGACCTTGACCGTGCCTCTCGTGTGGGAGACAAGATCAAGCGCCGCCTTGCCACAAATGTAAATGCCTCTGCTACCTCTATTACATCTACTAATACCACAACTGGAGCCTCGTTACAAGCCCCCCTTAATAAGCGCCCCACTCCTGGCGAGGGCTCCTCCACCCGCTCTCCCTTGTCTGCTCCCTCCACCTCTGCTGCCACCCTTTGCTCTCTGCTGCCGGAGGATGTTCACCACTTTTCCCCAGCCTCTACTTTTATCTCCACCGATTCGCCTTCAGATGACAACGACGGGCTTACATTTGTCACCAAAAAAAAGAAGAGCAAGTCACGTAAAATGACTGAGACGTCGGGAAACGCCACACACTCGGAACAACGCGCCAATCCTGCTTCCCACACCACCAAGTCTGCGGTACGCGTAGCTCGCCCTCAGCCGCTGCCAAACGCGTACTTAGCTTACCGCGTTCCAGCTCAGGAGCGATACGCGACGAGCTGCGACGTTGTGGCAGCCCTCGAGGAAGAGCATTCACATCTATATATGAAAAATATTATCGGGCGGGATGGCAGCTCCTGGATGCTCTAACCTCCGACTTTGCTCCTGTTCTGAAGCTAATAAGGCTCAACCCCAAAACACAGCTCACCAAGGGTGTCGTTATGGGCTATCCCCTTCGGATGCCCCTGGCGTTATTACAGTGTCTCCCTCAGATGAAGGAGTCCATGCGCTGCCTCACACCTCGCCTGAAGGAGAAAACTCGACAAGTTATTGTCACGGTCAGAGGTGGTATTTTACCTAAAGCCTTACATACCCGAGCCCTTCCGCTGCTTTCTCTGCCAGCAGTTTGGCCACCACCAGAATAACTGCTCTCGCACCCCGGCGTGCGAAATTTGCAGCGGGAAAAACTTAACTCAACAGTGCCTCGACAAATACAAGGCGAAGCAAGAGGTGACACACAAGTGTCCCAACTGTGGGGAAGGACACCATGCGTGGAACCACAACTACCCTGCCCGTCTACAGCGTGTTACGTAGGGCCACGAGCGGCAGGTGTCGTAGGTCCAGGACCAACAAAGAATCGCCATGGTCCCCGCTCCCCCAGGAACTTTCGTTTGGGTAAAACAGAGACGTCCCATGGAAACTCCTCAGCAAGCCCTGCGGCAAGAGGATTTCCTTCAGTTACAGGAGCCGACACTGCCATCACCACCGCTGCCACTACTGCAAGTGCCGACACACAGCCGTCTCTCATCTCCCATACCTGTTCCTCCTACACCTCTGTCACAACTCCTGCCACAACCCTGTCTTCCACCGAACACCAGAGCTTCTTCACGGTTTTGCCACGGAGTTAACTCTGTTTGTGGTCACTGCTTTCAACCAGATCTCGAGGGATGCAGTCGACATGTCAGCCCTCGAATCAGCGGTGAGCAGGATCGCAGACCGGGTGGTGAAACAGCTTACGAAGAAGGCGCAAGCTCTCGTGACCACTTCCCCGTAAAAGCCGGCGCCTCCTGGCCTTCCTCGAACACCTCGGCGCCTTTCGGCAACCAACTCACATCCACCCCTAGTCCCGAGCGGAGCGTTGACTTGTCCACCACCTCCGACGGCAGAGGACAACTCAGACTCTGCCAGTGGAACTGTCGGGGTTTTCGATCCCAGTGTGCTTCTCTCCTAGAAGTGGCGCACCGGGATACTGTTGATGTATTTCTGCTACAAGAGACCCTTTTTCCTGGATCCACCATCACTCTACCGGGGTACCGATCTTACCACTGCCCGCGGGTCGGGTGTGCTGGCGGTGGTCTCACCATTCTGGCTTGGGACTCTATCGCAGGTCAGCAGGAACAACACCTTCTCTCTTGGCGGGAGGGGATGAAGGTACAGGCTGTCACCCTCTGTCTTCCAAGCCTCGAGCTCATAATTTATAACATTTATCGGCCACCCACTGATGACCTAGAATTGGAGGAGCTGTTCGGCTTCGTCGCCACAGAGATGATGCTGGCGGCTGGTGATTTTAATTCCCACCATCCGTGACTGGGCTCAGCGTGTCCCCTTAATGTGGCAGGCCGACAATTATACGTGTCTTTTGAAAGTTCATAGCACGTTCACCTCTTGAACGATGTTCGCAGTCCCACGCGCATCAGGCACGGGAGGCTGGATTTGGCGTTCGCTTCCTCACGCCTCGCTCCTGCACCAGCTTGGTCGCTCCTACCCACCCTTACAAGAGATCTCTTCGGCATTGTCCTTGAAGTAGCAATTCGCCTTGCCCCTCCACCTCACCGCCCCCCGCGCTTCAACATGCGCCAGGCAAACTGGGGCCTTTTCAAGGACACTGCCGGGTATCGAGACGCAGATCTTGACCTCCTCTGGATGAGCGTGCTCTGAATATCTGCAACATATTCCTCCAAGCGGCTCATCGTGCCATCCCTTGTATAACACCCACTCCGGGGTGTTAGACTAGGGGTAGATCTTCTAGGTACAAGCCAGGTTATTGACACACATTCTCTTGTTGGTGTTTTACTTGAACATATGGCGAATGTGTGTCAATAACCTGGCTTGTACCTAGAAAATATACCCCTAGTCTAACAACCCGGAGTGGGTGTTATAGTCCAACAAACTCTGGCGTTCTTAGAGGTATACAAGAGAATATCCCGAATAGAATCCAAAACTGTGGGCAGAATGCAAACCAAGTCCATACAATCCAAGGTGTGAGTGTAAGTGCACTGTCGGGATATCACAGACAGACTAACCGGTCTCTTTACCCTACCAGAGCTACCTCACTGCTGTTTGTCGCCAGAGCGCAGCACCCGGGGGTAGTCTAATAAACCAGTTTACAACTCCTGTTGTATAGTTACCTAAGTCATAGTGACAATGATAATGATAATGGTACAATGATAGACAAATACACACAATAAACACGACCACAGTACTGAATAGCAGTAGCAAATACACAATAAATTAAAACAAGTAAAACACAATGAAAACAAACTAAAACTAACTAACCCCCTCCTTTCAACCAACCATTACATGACTACCATCATTAAATAAATAAATAAATAAATAAATATAAATAAATAGAAAAATAATAATTTTTCATGTAAAATACATATTTTCATGAGGTGAGATGGAAGACGAAGTCACAGTCAGAGATAACATTCTAACATCCCTACCCAGTCATACAGAAATCGTACGCGTCCACTACGGGAAAATCTGATGAGCGACACGTCTAGCCCTCGGCGGTCTCGCTAAATCAGTTGAGTTCAAGCTTTCTTATTTACTATATTGCACTAGCAGCCCAGTACTACTTAATTTAGTTGAGTTATGCTAACTTGCAGTAGGTGTGGCTCTCTCAATGAATGTGTTTTACCGAAGTGGCTCTCTTGCAAAAATTAGTGAATAACACTGGACTAGCCCAACTCTTCGCCGCTCGTTCCTCACCATAAATTCTTCCCGTTGCCACCCGGAGGAGACATTCTGACCTGGCGAGTGTTTGGACTGCCATTGTCGCCGATGCCTGTGCTAAGGAGATAGCTACGAACGCTCCTTTCGCCATGAGGGAACTAGATGCTGCCGTCTTGCACAGGCCAGACATGGCACCAGGCACGGACAAGGTGATCTATTCCATGCTCTCTTACCTTGGGGCCACGGGCAAGACTGAAATTCTGACCATCTTCAATATGTCACTAGAGATCGGGTCACCACCAACACCATGGAAGGTTGCCACTATCACCCCAATCCCCAAGCCTAAAGATCCGGGTACCATGCGACCCATGTCCCTGTTTAGCTGCCCTGCTAAGATCTTGGAGCGAATGGTGTTCGATCGGTTCAAGTGGCAAGTCAGCACACTCCACCTACACCTCTTCGCTTTCCAATCGTGCAGGAACACTACCACCTGCCTCATGACCCTCCTGGGGGCTTTCCGATCACGCTCAAGTTGTCTTTCTAGACCTGGAGAAGGCCTTTGAAGTAGCAAACCCATCTGCTGTACTCGAGGCCTTAGCGGAGAAAGGAGTCAGGGGCCGCCTCTTGCAGTGGCTGGAAGGGTTCCTGACAGGGCGCATTGCTTGCGTGAGATTTCAGGGCCACCTCTCCACCCCGCAGCCTCACACCTTGGGCATCCCGCAGGGCAGCTGTCTCAGCCCATTTATTTTCAATATACTGATTGAAAAGCTGTCCACAGTCTTTTATGGGCAAGGAATTATGCTCCTCTGCTACGCGGATAATTTGGCCCTGGTCATCCCAAAACGTCACCACCAAGTTATCGCCCCTCGGACTCTGGAGCTACTGCTTCAGCGTTGTTCCTCCCTGAGTCTCAAGATAAATCCAGGGAAACCACGCTATATAACCTTCGGCCTTCAGCCTTTCGCGCAACCGCTCCGACTGGCTGACACCGTTCTCCAGCACGTTACCACGCACCAGTACCTGGGAATCTGGTTTGATACCGCCCTGTCCTTCCGGCCACATGTGAAGTACCGTCGAGAGCGGACTGCAGCGATGGTGAAGGTGTTTTATTGCCTGTCGGGCCGGGGAGCCAGTGCCTCTGTGGAAGTGAAACGGCGGTTTTACTTTGTTGCGGTCCGCTCAGTTCTGGACTACTCTGCACCCTGCCTTCCAGGACTCAGCAACACCAGCTATCAGTCCCTCGAGGTAGTCCAAAACGGAGTTATAGAGACATTCTGGGGGCGCCGCGGTAGACGTCCGTGGTAACACTAAGGGAGGAGTGCGGCCTATCCTCAGTTAAGAACCACATCTTGGCCAGAACATCCATTGCCTTAGTGGCGTATCTACGCCGCTGGCTCGCTACACATTTGTCCACCCAGTTTCGCCAGACGCTCCAGCATCCACCTACAGCTACTCCTGAACGGAATTGGATGCACGCTGCAGCTGACGCTGCCCTCACTTTAGGGGTGGCTGATGAGGTGAGATGTAACTCGGAACTACTCCTCCCGAATCGTCTCTCCCCTCCACCTTGACCCCCACCGCTCGTTACTACCAGCAAGTCTCACTATGCCCGATCCAAAGCGTTACACCCTGCTCGCTAGTGCTGGTGATCTCGTGTTCCACCTGAGCTGCCCGCCTGTACTATATGGACGGTTCGGTTGGAAAAAGGGGCACTAATAGTAGCACACAGGCTTCCGTCATACACCACCGCATTCCGAGGCAGAACTGACTGCACTGCTTCTTGCACTCCGACATGCTAGTGAAGGGTACGTCAGAGACATACATCGTTTCACCGACTCCCTCGCTTCACTCCACACCCTCCATCACGACTCTCCGTCTGCCATCCACCAACAACTGGCTTTTCTTTACTGGAGTGGTACTGC